>VWZD01006844.1:145689-158547 GCA_013396695.1 Sakesphorus luctuosus | reverse complement strand
GTGCCTCCCCGAGCCTCCCTCCCTCCCCCGGCACTCCCCCCTGTCCCTTCCCGAGCCTCCCTCCCTTCTTCCCTCCTTCCTTCCCGCCGCCGTTGACCCCTCACGGCCTCCAACCCCCGGGGGTCCCTGCCGGGAGCTGAGGGGGAACGTCCATTCCAGAGGGTCCGGCAGGAGCCGCCGCCGCCGCCCCCCGCGGTGCAGCCGGAGCAGGCTATTCCACACCTTCACTGCCCTTCGCTGGAGCACTTCAGAGACAACTACCTCATTCCCCAGCGGCCCGTGGTCCTGGAGGGCGTCATGGACCACTGGCCGTGTATGAAGAAGTGGAGGTGAGAAAGAAGTTTCTTCCCTGTCCAAGTAAAGGCACGTGGTTCCCTATTTGGGTATCTTGGTGCTCAATAGAGCAGCAGAGACCTTTGCAGAGGATGGACACTGTGGGCAGTGAGTTTTGCTGGCAGCACCTTTCTACTTCTCTGTGGAAGTTGCTTCGTAGGTGAGAGAAGCGCTTTGGAGCATGCAGAGCATTACATGGCAGGTGCCAGACTGAGCCAGAGCGAAGGGGACCCTTTGCTCAGCCTGGGGCTGTCCCAGGAGCCCAGGGCATATTGCTGGTGGCGTGTGTTTCTCAGGTGGGCACTCACTAGGAGTGCACATTGCAAAGTGCCAGTGAGCTGCTGACAGTTCAGTGGGTCTTTGATTTTTGCCCCTTGGATATTAGTGCAATGGAAAGTGAATTCAAGAGCCATGAGTGAGCATGATTGACTTTTTCATTCACAAGTCCAAGCACTGATGTTTGTTCACTGCTGTGTTTGTGTGTTGAGTTTCAGACACCACCAAGCAGGAGTGAGTTATAGCATTGTGCTGCCTGGGTAATATAAGCAGTGGCACCCATGTTTTCAATACTGAGCAGAGTATTTCTGAGGTGCAGCTCATGATTCCTTACAAAAGGGGGAAAAAACCTACTCGTGCTTGGTGTGAGCAATTGCTTCGTTCAACAGCCCAGGGTACCATTGACATTAAGTGAACACACTTGTTATCTTGTAGGGGTTTCATTCATTTTTGAGGGTAGGTACTCTACCAGTTAACTTTAGACACTTAAAAAGATGAACTTCTCCATTTAGTTAATACCATTGTCCATGGAGAGATGTATTCCACCCATCAGAGTAATCCCTCTGGCTGTAACCAGGATGGATATTATTGGCGCCTGTATACGGAATTTAACACTGACAGAGTTGATCTAGTATTAATGATGAAAAGATACAACATTTTATTTAGTAAACATGGCAACAGGCAGCAAAAAGATTGGTCTTCCCTCACCAAGAGAGACTAAGCTTAAACCTCTTTAGCTCCTAAGGAAACAACAGTTAACTGAGGTAAAGAAGGCTTTAAACCAAAATAAAATAGACTGTTGTGGGATAACATACACACAAACCTGCCTGCTTCTCTGTCTGTTGTCTTTTGTCTCTGGTTGTTTGGGTTTAGAGAGAAGAAACTTGTGGTAGTAGAATTTTATTGCCCTGCAAGACTGATCTGGATATATGGCCTTACATTCAAAATGAGTAAGAAGAGCAGTATACAAGATAATGGAACGTTCTTTATTTCAGCGTGGACTATTTTTGTCAAGTCGCAGGGTGCCGCACAGTCCCCGTGGAGTTGGGTGCCCGGTACACAGATGAAGAATGGTCTCAGCAGCTCATGACTGTCAGTGACTTCATCAGCCAGTATATCCTGGAGGAGGTGTGTTACACTCATTTTGTTTCATCTCCAAACACAGCAACGTGGTACTGGTACAGACAACAGCTCTTCTTCCAACAAACATACTCAGAGGTGCCGTCAGGGATAGGGTGTACCATAAGCACAACTCTGAATTAAAAGGCATGACATATTTTCAAGATCTGAAGCTAGAAATAGTTACTGCAACAATAGCTAGGTTTGATTTTTACATATAATCAAATGTACAGCTGCTGGAATTTGACAAATAAATACATACGTTTTACAGCAAAAGCCTGACTGGTAGAGTCTAAGGCTAAGGGATCCTCAGCCAGCTGTTTTGTTCCTCTCTGTCATAAAGTGCTTAGTGAGATCTTGGATCAAGATCCAAACTCACATGCCACAAGGCAGAAAAATAAAAAGTCAATTAGCAATTGGAATGTCCTTTTGCTTTCACAGCTGTGAATCCAAAGCCCACATTTCTGTTTCCTGGCCTCCTAGCAGGTAGGAGCATGTGCCATAGCAAACTGGTCTGTGGTGCAGCCTGGACTAGAGTATGGAGGTGGCTCCAAGGAGTGAAGGAGATGCTGGTCTGTGTGCCAGCAGCATCTGACTATAAAGATGCAGCACATTGTCACAGGACTGACAAAGCTGTTGAGACTCCCTGGGGTTATAGCTCAGCTTCCTCAAGTAACTTGAGCTATACGGCTTATTGATTATGGAGACACATCTACACTCTAATAATTCATTTCAGTGGAACTGTATTTGGTATTTCAGAAGACCCCTTATACTGTTGAAACAGTTCTGGTACTCTGAATAGGGTATTGAAAGTGGATGTTACCTGTAAGTAAATTGTAGTCTCCTGTAAGTAAATTAACTGACTGAAAAGTCTTCCGCTGTATGTCACTATGTGTTTTTATTTTTGCTGTCATTTCAGAACAGTGTAGGATACCTTGCCCAGCACCAGCTTTTTGATCAGGTAAAATTGAATGTTTTTATCTTCCTATGATCAAATATTCCCTTTGTAGCACAAGTTGTCTCTGAGGAAGTCAACTGTACTAGATTGAAGGACATAAGAAGGTTTCACAGTAATATTAAGTTTCTATTCCCATGATTTGAAGGAACAGAGGTAGAGGTTTGTTCCATTTGCCTGAAAAACATGGAAACAAAACCCTCTAGGGATGAAGAGATGCAATCCTAGTGCTGTTTCAGTACAATGTAGCATATACTTATAGGGGTATCACCCAGAAAGCAGCAATTCCCCGAAGACTGTAATAAAGTCAGGGAAGAGATTTGGACAGGAAAGAGTTTTCAACATTCACCATAATCTGAAATGTCATTCCAGTTTACCAGAATTTAGGTTGGTGGGAGACATAAAAAAGGAATCTCATGGAGAAGCAAGCACAGTGTATAAGAAGATCAGCTGTTCCTTTTCCATGAACAACAAACCTACTTACTCTTGTGGGTGTGTCTGGTTTCTGCTAAAGCAAAGAGTCTCTGAAGAATGAGAAACCCACTTCTTTCTCCCACCTCTCCTTCCAACAGAGTCTGCTCACTAGAACAGAAAGTATGAGAACATTTCCTGTAGTTTCCTAGCAGGTCAGCTACTTCTGTCCTGCCCTTGCTGGACAAGCAGGTCATTTGTTTTCTTTGTGTCAAGCCTTGTTCATCTGTTCTATGAATTACATACATTTGGTGAGTCAGGATGTATCCTTTATAATGTCTGTTTCTTTATGGAAACAGATCCCAGAGCTGAAAGAAGATATCAGTATCCCTGACTACTGCTGCTTGGGGGAAGGCGAAGAAGATGACATAACCATTAATGCTTGGTTTGGTCCAGGAGGCACAATCTCACCTCTTCATCAGGATCCCCAGCAAAATTTTTTAGCCCAGGTATGTACTATACACATGCCACTAATGCAATACTTAACAAAAATGCTTATGGTATGGAAGTGTTGGAGACAATGGGAGCAGACAACTTGAGGAATAATTGAAGGGTAGTGAACATACAGAGGCACAAGTACAAGTAACAAAGTGCAGTGATCCCTGCTGGCTGGGGTGGTGCCTGCTGCCATGATCACAGTGTTTCCAGTAATCAGGAAACCAGTATGTGGATACGCAGGCTATTGCCCATTAACTGGTGCCTGCCACCTTGTAATATAAAAGGCCTTAACCCAGTGAGGCAGGGGAAGGAAGGAGCTCTTTACAGCTGGTGGAAGTCCCCCAAAAAGTTCAGGTATTCAGAAAACGTGGTGTTGGAGCAATAACCAGTATTTTCGTCCCTTCCATACATCACCAAAAATACCACGTAACACTTGAGTCTTTAGAGAGCTAATTAATATCCATAATCCCCTTAGGGTATGGAAGGCATTCCAAAAACACATGTACAGCCGAAGTTACTCAGATCCATGCTCTAGTAGTTCAACCAGTCACAGCAAAGAGTAGAACAGGGCAGGAGTATATTGGTAGTTTTCCAGGTTGTAGAATATGCTTATGTGCTGTCCTTGAAGCAACAGACTGAATATTCAGCATGACAGCTTGGGTGTTGGTAAGATTTCAGGAAATCCTGTTCTACTGTGTGGGAAGGGAAGGGATGTTTAGGTAGAGGAAATGCAGTTTGCTTGGGAATGGTTAGATAGCATAACACCAGTCCACAGAACTGTGGTTAGAGTACCTGTGCTTGTTCAAACAAGCACAGTCATGCCTAGCCCTTGAAGAGGTCTGGCACAAGCAGCATCAACCTTCACCCTAAGCCTTCTGTTCCACTGGTATCAGTGCAGGAGTTATCTTTGACTCGTTCATGCTGCCATGTCTGGGCACTGACAACTGGCAGTTCATGTGGTGTTCAGGGCACTTGGCGTACAAATTTGCATTTCAGTACTCCAGTGAAAGGACAGGTTTAATGATGACACAGAAGTAAGAGTTTTAGGAGCACATGGAAGTTTGGCAGTCACTGTGCAGGTACCTCTGATGATGGGAACTACAATTAAGATTCAACCTATTTATTCTCAGTTCTACTTATTTCTAGCTATGTAGAGCCCAGATAACAATGTATAAATTTGGTGCCTTAAAATTTGAACTGAAAGGAATTTGGTTAAAGGCATTTCCTTTCTAAAGGTATTTCAAATTCTTACCCACTCCAAGGAACAGGCACTTGAATTTCAATAACTTGATTTATCTTTTTATTATAGCAGTGTCTGTTACTAACAAAGATAATGATTTTCCTTGTAATTAGGTATATTTTACTGTTGATTGCCAGGTATGGCCCACAGCTTCCAGTAATGCACCACTTAATGAAAAACACTTATTTTACTATATACAGGTATTAGGAAGAAAGTATATCCGTCTGTATTCACCACAAGATTCAGAAAACCTGTACCCACATGAAAGCCAAATTCTTCACAACACTAGTCAGGTAAATAGTTGGCCTGAAATTTTAGTATCACTAGTGTTACCTTATCAAATTGTATTTGAGTAAAGACATTTCACTAATGATCTTTTTTTTTAATAGGTTGATGTAGAAGATCCAGACTTGGTCAAGTTTCCCAATTTCACAAAGGCTGCATTTCAGTCCTGCATTCTGATGCCTGGACAGATTCTGTTCATTCCAGTTAAATACTGGCACTATGTGCAATCACTTGAGCTCAGCTTCTCTGTCAGTTTCTGGTGGTCGTAGCTCTGAAGCATCGGCTGCAGCATTGGCATGGGACTTGAAGATAAGGAAAGTACCATTGGGCACCATCTTCTCATGAGAGGTTACAGGTGGAGCAAAACAAAAAAACAACAATCTCTTGCTAAGGCTTAAGAGAAAGAATCAGGATGGTAAATAAAAAGATGATGCTGCAGTCACTTTACTTTTGTAGATGTTTCTAATAACTCCTTATAAAGAGCATGTATTAGGTCACTGTCCTGTGCATGCGTGTCCCTTGGAAGCAGCCGTGTCTGGGCACTGATAGGGCTCTGCCTCAGCCTCTGTTTGCAACACCAGGTCAGTGTTATCTTCTGCTTGGATTTAATAGCACTAACCCTGGACTTGGCTAGAGAGATGGTGCTACCTGGAGGTTCTCTACATTATAAAATAAACCTAACACAAACTAAGGTACCAGTCTCCTGCATGGAAAAGGTTACTCATGTATCCTGGTTCCAGCCAGGTCAGGGTTAATTTTTGCAGTAGCCAGAACGGGCCAGGGGAACACAAAACAGCCTCCAAGAAAGCCATGCAGGCATTACTGTGAAGGAGAACAGGAAGGTCAAGGATAGTTTTATTACAAGATTCTTAGAACTTCAGAAAATAAGTACACTGGCCACTGTTACTAATGAGTACAGCACAGTCTGGCTGTTCTGCCCAAGTCGGAGGGAACAGCTGTCACCAACAGCAAGTTCTGCTGCATCCAGGGCTGAGAATGGAGCTCTACAGCAACTGGGGGTTCATCCGACTTAGACCTGTAAAGAAAATGAAGGTGAATGGATGACACACAGAGAAAAAGAACACTGTATGACCTCCTGATTTTTAAAATGCTTTGTATATTCCTGTGTTGCTGTTCACAATGTCCAGTTTCCCTAGAGAAACAGAGGAATTGCCAAGAGAAGCTCTGTATTTCCAGAAGTTTTTAGTGTCATGGGTTGTGTGTGTCCCCTGTTCCCGCCACCACCCACTTTAAGTGGTTACAAACAACACGCAGAGGGTCTGCTGTGCACCTACAGCACTGTGAGGGCTCAGTGTTGCCCCTGTGTGGGGCTTAGTGTCTGAAACGTACAGCTGGAGTCAAATAACTGATACTCAGAGTTGTACATAATACAGGCACTGCCATTAAACATCATAGCCCATTCCCTAGTATTATTAATTTTTTTAAAAATAGATTGCTTAGTACCTGGGATGTCACAAGACCATAATTCATTACACTGTGGACAGCGGGGTTCAGTCTGAGCTTTGAAGTACTTTCTGACACAAGGTAAATGCATTGCAATTCCACAGGATTCACATACTTGGCTCTGCAATCCAAGAGTGTTGATTAAAAAAAATCTTCCTAACCTGTCCTTCAGTTTAAGAGAAGGTTGTTACAAAGCGCAGCAGATATGCAAGGCTTTATTCCAAAGACTGGTTACCACAGTACAGGTGGTAGATACTCAACAGTCTAAGCTGGTAAATAAGGGTATTTTTCTGGCAACTAGGAAATAGTAGTTCCATATATGGACAAAATTTAACTTGAAGGACAACAATTTCAATGCAATAAAGGAGACCAACTGGGGAAAAGGAACATGGAATCATTTTAGCTGGGCAGATAAGAAGATGCAGGCTCACAGAGCAAGAGAAAGCAATTCTGGAACAGAAATCCAGGTTGTAACTACTTCTGCAAGCCTAAACTGGTAACATCCCAGTTATCAAAACACAGTGTTTCAGCATGCTCTGTAGAGCACACATGTTCATTCTGAGGTCCAAACACAAGTAATTCCTGAACCCAAACCCCAGGAACCCCAACAATGAACCTGTGTCACGTGAAGACTGCTGTTGGTAAGACCCAAAGAGATTGCTAACGTATCACTGCTAGACTTGTTTCACCATCAGGGGTTCCTCTCTAGCCTGCTGGTTTGGAAAGCCAGACAGCACACCATGTTTGCCATTGGGTGAGTGCACTTTACCCAGGTAAGCTTGGAGACGCTGCTCCAAGACAATTTTTTTCTAAAGATGAAAGATAAAATGTCTACAAGGAAAAAAAAAGCTTTTTTTTTAAATATACATGAGTACCATGACCAGATTACACGACCAGCATTTTTTAATACGTGCTGATACTCAAAGGGAAGCATCACAAACAGCTACGACCAGGAGTCCATCAGCTGAGGTGATAAACAGACATTACCTGGACAGCGAGGCTGTGACAGATGTTACATTTCCTTGCCACATCCTGGTAATTGCTGAGAATGTACTGTTCCATTTCAATTATACAACGAGTATGCAGAGTATATTCTCCATTTTTCTAAGGAAATAAATGTCAAGACAAGGAATTTCTTTTCATTCCTTTGACCTTTTTTGACTTTGTTAACTCCCTGCTAGCAAGCATTTGACAGGCACTTTTTTCTGCCATCATGAAACTAACATGCAGATACATGCAAAGGCAGAACACTTTCAAAGTAGCAAAACTCCTTTAGAGGAGCAGAATAAAGATCCCACATCTTTAACAAACATCTAGTCCTTGCAAAGTACAGATGAGCCAGCATGCTCACCTTAACACAGGCATGCAGTTTTGGGACCCTCCACTTGCATATCAGAAAATTTTCACAGCTCTCAACAAAATCTAGGCGTTTACTGCTTGAGGTATCTTTGGAAATCTCTGCTAAGTAACATATAAGTAACTGTGGCAGCAGGTTGGAGATCTATGATGCGATGACTGGCAGAGAAAGGACTGAGGTCTCACTTGGCAAGAAACTGCAGTGTTACACAGTGAGCCCATCTCAACTTCCTCATGAAGGACAGGACATGTGACCACGTGTACAGTGGCCCACATGTTCCTGGACAGGAGGTTTTAACATGTTTGGCCTCACCACTTTTCAGGAATTTCCAAATGTAACTAAGAGCACTGATCACCCTGCAGAGCTTTCCCCAGCTCTCGTTCCAGGCTGAAGGGTGTCTGTGTGTCATCGTGTAGGGCAGGACACGTGAACCCACCTGGCTCAGGTACAGAAAACAAACCACGTGGTCCTGTACAGACCCACCCAAGGACTTTTTCCTTTTAAATCTACTTCCTTTTCTGCAAAAATCACCACAGCAGCAATAAACATAGGCCCCATAAAACCATTTTTGCCATCATTCATTAAAGAATAGCTCCAGTTTCACCCATCATACCTAAGAACATGGTAGCTGGACCTACTGAAATATGAACACTTGAAAGCAGTTACCTCAGAGAGCCACTTATCCTCCACAAAAACTTTCAGCACTTGTTCTGCTTCCTTTTTCTTCATTTTCTTTGTCTTAAGTTTGTCAGCTAAGTTTAAAATATCTGTAGATGAGGCAAAGCCATTTTCAGATAAAATTATGAGGTCCATCTACAGAAAGAAACATTACCAAGTATTAAAACCCCTGCAATCAGACATGCCATACAGTCATGAGCTGATGGGTAGTTTTTTTAGCATCCATACATGTGAGAGATACTACAGTAAGTACATGGCTTGAATCAGAACTGTAAAACAACCAAAAACTGAAACAATCACTGTCCCCTTGACAGTTTTGATCTTCACCAAGAATACATTCCCACCAATAGAAGTGCACATGCTGGCAATGAAGCTGCATTCAGGGACCTCAGCATGCTCAGCAGGGACACATATGTTTGCTTTTTATCTGCTCTTTGACAACTAAGTTTTCCACTCTGGAGTCAGTAGCACTGCTGAGCCTACCTGGCACTTGAAGACTGCACAGTTTACTGATCTTCAGAGAACCTCACTGGGAACATTCCTGCTGCTCGTTGGCACAGAGGCCGTGTCAGCAGTGACGGGGGCCTTGCCAACACACCCCCTGCAGTGCTGAGCTGGCTGTGTGGGGCAGGGCAGGGAAACCTCTGGGTGCTATCCATGGAGATTAGACTTCTGCAGGTGTCACAGAACAGTCAATGCACCTCTCTTTCCAGTTTACACAAAAAAATGTAATGAGTGTGCAAAAAAAAAGTAATTTAGAAGTCTAGTGGCTGGAAAAATTAAGTGCTCAAAGTCCAAGACACTGTGAGAACAATTCACTAAAATATCCAAGATACACAGCTATGATCACAACTGTCATTAATGGTTTTTGATAAGAAATTAAACTTCAAATATCCTGGAATCTTAGCCCAACAGATGTATTTGGAACTTTAAAAAAATCTCAAGGGTGTGTTTTCTTGTTTGAAAAGCAGCACTGCCTAGTTTATTAATACAGAATTAACTGGCTAAGCAGTAACAACAGACAAATGTTGATATTCAAATCAGCAAATCCTATTTGTATGTTATTAGCATTAAAATCTACTGTATATTACTAAACCACTGAAGCCAGTGAAAAATTCAGCAATCACAGCTTAACATCCTGAAGAAAGGTGTTTGTGTAACTAAAAGCAAGTGTGTGTTCAATCCCTAATGCCAAGAAGCATTTTCCCAGTGCTGGTTTTGCCTTACTCATAACTGATTCCAACAGGGAATCATTACTTGCACATACTTTCATCCCTGGTAACCCCATTCAATCTGGGATAAACTTAGGTAAAATGGCAACTAGTTCCAGAACCACATCTCCATTCATTTCTATTTCCATTCATTTTAAGATGATACCTTCTCAAACAATGTGATTTACTAAGTGATCACTAGCATACTTACTGTTTTTCTAAACAACTCTAATTCAGTTTCTGTATAGTCAGATGCCATTTTAGTTACTTCAGTTTCTGCCAAATTCACCTAAAAAAAGAAATAAACTGAAATCAAAGTGCCATTATAGCTTTATACTGGGTCCTCTGAGGTAAAAGGCCCTCCGAGGTAAAAAATACATCAACCTAAAATTAACAGAAACATCAATTCTGTAAGGGGCATGAAAGAGGCTGTTCCTTGAAGGGCACTCAGTGGTACTCAGGTCCTTTCTTTAAAACCCTCGATTCCAGCCACATGTTCTCCACAGCTGCCTCAGCCCAAGTGAAGCCCTTCAACCACCCAAACCCCCCAAAGGGACACAGAGGCTGCAGCAGAGCTGACACGTCACACCAGGCACAGTGCTGGACAGCAGCACAATGTTATCTGTCACTTTTTCACTCTGAGAAACAATTGCTGATGTTTCCTACTCTCACTGCACATGCTACTACTACTATTAGCTCAACTTAACTGGCAAAATGACCCCGAAAGGTTAAAAGTAGCAGCCAGTGTTAGAATAGCTCCTGTATGGTCTTCTGTAATTACTACACAACCCTCCCTCTCTGGCACATGCATTGCAAAGCATCTGGAGAAACTTCTTACAGGCTGCTCCTCAGCAACTCTCATGTTAGGTTGATTTTTTGAGTAGGAGAAAAAGAAAACTAATGTTGGAGGACTCTGTTTTCTAGTTTAAAAATCTGTCTCAAGAAAGAAAGTCTCCTCTGGAAAAGGAATCTCACTTCAGCACTTAAAAAACGTTTGTGTAAAGTAAGTCCAACACTGCTGCGGTCCTTGCTGCCATGTGCCATTCCCACACACTGGAGCTGTGGCAGTTTATCCTCCCCCTTCCCTGTCCCACCAGCAGCCCCTGCAGCTGCAGCCAGCCTCACACAAACAGCACAGCAGGTACCTACTACAGCATAGTATGGTCTCCCATCCTCTTCTGACATTCCTTTCCGGATCTGCATGAACAGAGGCTGCAGGTGCCTGTTGATCGTGCTGATGAAATCGTCCAGTTTATCCTTTGCATAGTAAACTGAAAATGAATGAGAAAAAGCACAGAAAAAGTTAAACAACTGCACATCAGGCAGCTCTTCTTCTGTGAACAGGTAAAATCACTAAAACTCCATGAGACAAATTCAAACAGGGCTGTTCCATTCAGCAGGTGTATCGCTTCATTGTGCTGCTGTCTCCTGGTCTTCAGAGACGCTCAGCTCCTTGGAGAGAGAGTTCAGACATTCTGCCTAGTATTAGTGCACACAGCACTAATGCAGTAATTACCGTGACTTGAACTAAGCTGAACTGAAATAAAACATGACCAGGAAAAAGTACTATTCAGAACATAAAAATACCCTGGCTTGCTTTCCTTTACACTCAAGTGATTCCTTGTTTCCATGTGTTCCGTTTCACAAATTAATGGCATGTAAGTGATCAAGTAACCAGAAAATAACCCTGCTAAAATAAAACGTGCTATATATGAATCTGATTAGAAGTTAATTTACTCACTGCTGTGTTATTTTATCTTTCAGTAGAGAGAGAGGACACTCACATCATTACAGGTTTTCACCCTTTTTTTAGCTGGTGCATGCCTTTCAGAAATCTAATTATTTTTAAGCTGCACCAGGAGAAAAAAACCCATTTCTTCCACCTCCAAGGCAGACACACCTTTATCAGTTTCACAGCAGTGGTGGTGTAATTTCCTGGCCTCTGATGCTTCTGTTATCCCCTTAGACATCAGAACCTGCAGGAACCGCCGGTGAGCATCGGTCATCAGAGCCGCCATCGAGTGTTCCACCAGGCTGCCAGTGCTGCAGGAGGGGTGAGCTGCAATTAATGCACATCTTCATGCAAATTAGGAATAAAGAGGCCAAGAATATGTAAGATTTCAATTAAACTCTCTTACACTGAATGTGGGCAAAAAAGCAGATCCTCAGGTCGTCCTCCAAATGCAGTGACCAGCTCAGAGGTTCTGGAAGGGGGAAAGAGAGAAAGCACAACGACTTTCAGCTACAGACTAGAACAAGGCAGGCATCGTGCCATCATCACCAAACCCCAGGAATGCAGCTCCTGAACACCAGCACAGCACCAGGAGGCAGGCACTGCTTTGCGGCAGTGCTGGGTGCCCCGGGCAGTGACTCCTGCCTGAGGCGAACACTTGGCTCAGGGTGCTGCAGTACTGAGTCTGTGCAGCCCCAGAGGGGCTTCCAGGGCATCTCTGGGGGTCGTTGAACCTCTCTCTGAAGGCTGATCTTCCACATACGGTGTTTTCATGGAAGCTGCACAGCTTGTTCAGAACAAAGTGAGTTGGGCCGGTCTGACCCGGTACAAAGGTGGGTACAGAGGCGGCCCCAGCGCTCCAGGGGCCGTCCCCTCCCCGTGAGGCGCTGACAACGGTCTCATAAACCTGCAAATAAGGGTTGTCTGACAAACACAACACCGTGTGCGGTTCCCTACGGGCCGTGTGTGCGGGATGCAGCTCCGTCAGAGCACAGGCAATCAGAGCGCAGGGGCCTTCGGGCAGCAAATCCTCCTCTGCACGTCCCGAAGAACGCCAGAACTGCCAAAAGGCAGCTTAGGAAATTCCCTGACGGCTGCACCGCCCGCCCGGTGGCCTCTGGCCCAGCTCCGGCCCCGCTGCTTCGCCGCCCGCTCGGCTCCGGGCCCGCCGCAGCGCACGGAGACAACGGCCCGAGAGACCGACGGCCCGACGGACGGACGGATGGACGGACGGAGAGACCGACCAACCGACCCCGGCTCAGGCCCTGCCCGCGCCCCCCCCGCCCGCGGCCGCTCCCC
>VWZD01006844.1:94179-145628 GCA_013396695.1 Sakesphorus luctuosus | reverse complement strand
CGCCCAAATCAGGCCCCGCCCAAATCAGGCCCCGCCCAAATCAGGCCCCGCCCCCCCGCCTGAGGGACTCGGGCCGTGCCGGGCCCGGGGCAGCGCCAGTAGAGGGGCCGGGAGCGGCCCGGGCAGGATCGGGGACTGCACGGGGCAAGGTACGTCCGGCAGCCGGACCGGCTCCTTCTCGCTATCCGCGTCTGGCGCGCGCTTTGTGCGTCTGTGCTTTCCTCGGCGCCGGTGCTGTGAGGGAAGGCCGGGCTGCCCCTGCTCCCCTGGGAGCTCCGCAGGGCCCCTTGCCCGGGCGGGCGTCCCGCAGTCCGTCTCGGACTGAAGTCCGAGGGCAGATGCGCTTTTCCTTCTTGAGGTTGCTTAACTCGGGTGCTCCTTTTGAAGCACTCTGGACAGAACTGGTGTACCCCGCCGCCAGGCCGCTCGCGCCCGGCCAGGCCCGCAGTGCCGCACAGGCCGGGCCGGGCCGCGCCCAGCGCCGCTACAGCGGCGGCTCCTACACTTCGGGCCGGGCGGGCGTTCTTTTGAAGTTCTGGTACGGAACCTGTTGGTGAATCTTTCGCTTTGCCATGTGTCGCTTGTTTCGGTTTAGTCTGCGGTTAAAGCCAGTGCTTTCAAGTAAGGAGTAAGACAAGATGTCCTTCAGTTTTAAAGAGAGACAGTTTTTCACCAGGGAGCAATTGCAGCTGTACAAGGGCACCAGCGATGCATTGAGCAGCCTCATGTATAATATCAGATCTCTGTGGTTTGGGCAGGAGTTACCCTTTGAGCAAACAAGTTTTGCAGATTATGCCTGTTAATGAAATGTTAGCCTAATTTCCTTGAAAGACCAGAAGTTAGTACTGTTTTTTGATAGTAAATGAAATAATTTTAATCACACCGTATTTTTTCAAGAAACAGTAATTTTAAGTGATTAAAGTTTGTAATTTGTACCAGTAATCATGTGGACCTGCTTCTCGCCCCAACAGAGACTTCTTTCCTAGTTTTGGGGAAGTCACTTATGTCTTTACAATTTACTTTCCTTAAATATATCGGGTTTTCAGTATGCTCTATATGTGTGACATACTTTTTTAAGATTGCATTGCATGATCTGATATAATGGAAAACTTAAGAGGTAATAGGCAGAACAGCTATGGACATTTTAATATTTTCTCCCTTTGCAGTTTCCTTAGAGCTGTGGGTTAATTCTATTTTCATCCCCATGTGTGGATCTGTTCTCCCGTGGGAACAAGGTTTGGCTTTGCCACTGCTCCTTTGGATGTGCTTACGTGGGCCAGGATTCTCTGCCAAAGTTTTAAGAGTTTCTTGGAACTCCAGTCATGCAACAGGATTGCTTAAGAGTGGAAAGCAAATGCTTTCTCTCTTGAGAACTTCAGGAAAAAGGAAGAAGGATTTTTTTATGCTGGAGCAGTTTTCTTTTTTCCCCTGGGCAGCAGCAAAAGCATTTGTGTTCTTTTCCAAAAATGTATTACTGTGCTTAGTCACGTTTTGTCTGTTCCCAAAATGTGAAAAAGTCAGCTCTTGAGTAATAGTTTTCTTGAGCATTTATAAGAAATTTATCTTTCCGGTATGTCCTTTATTACTGAATGAGTAGTAAATGCCCCAGAGAAGGTCACAGAAGAGCTTCCATTCTGATCTTCTGTTTTCACTCACAATATCCTTACTCCTTAACCTCTAAGATGGAAATTTTCCATGTTTAACCCCTGGAAGCTGGTTCTAAAGAGTGATCAGTCATGTGTGTGGGATTGGAAGAAATACAATATCACTAAACATGATTTTCTGACAAACTTGGATTATGATGAAATTGCCTTGGAACTGAATCTGACATACTGAAGTAAAGTTTGATCGTAAGTGAAGGGCTAGGGCTTCTAAATATACTGGAAAAATGTTCTGTTGCTATATTTCTCAGTAGTTTGATTTATGTAGATTATTTATCAATAAAGGGTGTGGTCTTCTTTACAGAAAAGTGTTTTTTCTGTCACTTACTTAACTGAGGAAGGGTCTGGCTGGTGCCTACCTTACATTTAATTTATTTGAATATTTGACAACAAATCTTCCATAGCTGTGCTTGAGAATGTTCCCAGTGTCAGGAGTTGCTCCTGGAGGATGTGGTGTCAGTGCCCTGCCCCTGTGGCTCCGCTCCTTCTCCTGGCTGTGCTGCCCACGTGCTTCCTGCCCAAGGTCCTTGCATTCTCCTGTGCTCGGAACTGATGAGTTCAGGCAGCAGCAGAGCTGCCGAGCCCTCCTCCTCCTGTGTGCTGGTGGGACTCGCCTTTGTCAGCCAGGGGAAGGCAGTTCTGTGGTGGGGTGGAGGGGATGGAACTGCCATCCACAAACACCTTCCAATGGCCTCTTGTGCTTCAGAATCTGACCAAGCTTCTGCAGAGCACCCAGCACCATTTCCTGCTGAAGGAAATTTGAGGAATTCTCTCCTCTTTACTCTGTCACACTGAGAGAATCCCGAGGCTTGGAAACAAAATCTAGTGTGCCACCTGGGAGCTTGGCAGATGCAAACAGAGCAGGTGTAGCCTGCTGGTAGCAAGGACGCTGCCCAGACATGGAGGTTAGAAAATTCCAGGAGTGTGAGAGGAAGGGACCAAAAAATTGTGTATTAACAATGTGCTGCTGAACAAATTTTGTCCCTCTTCATACTGAATGCAAAGCCAAAAGCATATTAGTTAGCATGACTTCACCTACAAATGTACTAAGATTTGAAATGCCTCGCATCCCTTTGCAGGGATAGCAAAGGTGGTAGCCATATCTCATGCAGAATATGGACTTCACTAAGTGGCTCTGTTGCATTGGCAAAAAAATCCTGGGGAAACGTGGGTTTTTTTGAGGTCTGAAATTAATTAGGTATGTGCTTTACAACCTCTAATTATTTACTGTTTCAGTGAATCTGCATTTTGTTGGAGCAATGCTCAGAGTTCTGTACTAACAGTTTTTCAAGAGGGTGATATTTATATTATTAATCAACAGGTTTTAGGCTTTGAAGAAAACATCTTAGTCAATAGACCAGACACTTTGTTCTGAAATTCTTTTAGTTATCTGAGTGGAGTCACTGGGCTTTGGGAACAATGTCACTGATTTTGGTCCAGACCCTTTTAACAGCTCACATGCGAGCAGCCTTCCTTTTCTAATGGCTGAAGAGAGTAGGGCCACTGCCAATGTCAGGCTCCTATCCTCTGTCAGAACTGCAGGGAAGTCTTCTAGCTCATTGGTATTCTCTTTGTTCTTCTACATGTCTCATTGTTCCATGGGGAAAGCAGGCACAGCAGGGGCTCTGAATCCCAACATCCAGCGGGGTGGTAGGAAATGCTACAGACACCCTTACCTTAACTAGAACAGGCAAGCAAGCTCATAACAATGTTTGCTGTTGGCAGAAGTGCATCACAGCTTTTCCTGCTGAACATGACCAGTGTCAATGATGGCAAGACTCCCAAGTGCTGCACCATATACCCTTTGGATCCTTTTCCTTTCATATACAACAAATGAAGGTATGTTTGTCAATATTTTAGATTAATGTACTGAAGTTTCTCTTGACTGCATTTTTCCATGACCAGTAGGCAACACTGTTACCACTAATTAATTACTATAAAATTTGTAACTTCAAATGTCAGAAATAGCCATATACTAGAATACATTCTTAAAATTTTTTCTTTACATTGAACCTTTCCATATGGTCAAGAAAAATCAGAAATTTGCAGAAAGGAAAAACGGGTTTGGAAAGTCATCTCCTTCCCCATTATTTGATCTGCACTGGACACCTCTGAGATGAGCTCAGTTGGTTACAGCCTGGTGCTAATAGCAGTAGGGTTGTGGCTTCCATCCCTGTATGGACCATTCACTTAAGAGCTGGACTTGATACTTGTGGGTCCCTTCCAACTCAGAATATTCTGTGAAACTTGCAATGCTTGTGGAAGGATTTGCTGCCTGGCCTCCTTCCCCAGGCACAGGAGGCCTGAGCTGCTCCTCTCTGGAGTGAAGCACAGGCAAGTCAAATGCTAGAGGAGCACTGAAGTAACTCCTAATGAAGTTCCTGAGCTGTCCCTACTGCAGCAGGTTGCCTGGATTCGAGCAAAAAAGGGGAGTTACTGTTATTGTTTACCAATAAAAAGAAGTGAAACATCAGAAAAGGCAATTAATTGCCTGGGATGATAAAAGTATGAAACATTTCTGACTCTTTCAATGAGAAGTGATCACAGTCCAGTATCAGGGTTGGCACACTGTTAGTTGAAGTAGCATCCTGACCTTACTGTCACACAGCTGCTCCTCTTCTGTGCCATGTCTCACTCATGTGGAGAGCATTGAGATAATGGACGGTGAGGCTGGAAGGGCTACTGAGGATTGTGTATTTTTTACCTATATACTGTCTCTGAAAGAGGTTATAAATGTGAACATTGGGAGTGCAGAGAGTTTTGGCTTTCCTGTACCCCCCCAGTGCCTGGCACAGTGTGACTCAGTCTCTTCTGGGCTCCAAATGCTCATAACTATTGCAAGTAGAAGACAGAACAGGAAACACTGTGTAAGATGAAGGAAGAGTGTATACTAGAAGAAAGTCTGTAACAAGAAGGTCATCTAGGCACTGGAGAGTGCTCTGGGGAGGCAGAAGGCATGCATTTGGGAAGCTTGGAATCACTGTAGGTAAAACATGAGTCATGCCTGTAGGCAGTGATCTTGGTCTTAATTGTTAACTATCTGCATTTTGGGTTTTGAACCTTTTGTATTTAATAGATGGGATGATGCTGTCTTTTAATTAAATGTTGATGTGTTTTACATAGAGCTATTGGAATTGGATTTTCCGTGATTGAAAGTCTGTGTGGGATGAGTTGTGCCTTTTTATTTCAGTACTACTATTGCAGACTCTTCCTCTCCAAGATCACAGTCATTGTCTCCAGAAAGGTGGAGACCGCTGGTGATGTGTCCCTCTTGCCATTTACCTAGACACAAAAGATAACAATGCTGTCAATTAATTTACAGGGGTTTGGTAGCCCTATTTAGATGAAAAAGTTACTGTTTCTGCTTAGTCCAATTTATTCTTCTGATACTCTTGCTTCTCATCGTATGCTGTTTCTTCCTAGTTATGACTGCAGGACCTGTACAGGAATTTGCATGCTTCACTGACTATGACAAAGAGCTGGTTTGTCACTGGAAGGTGCCTGCACAAACCAACTGCTCCAAAGAATTTTTACTCTGCTATAGCAAAGAAATTTCTTCCACACCGTAAGTGTTTAATAAGATGTTACACTGCCATTGTTGGACCTTCATGTATCCTCTAGCCACTATTGGCTTTAATTCCCTCCTTCTACCGTGAGAGTCTGGGACAAAATGTAATTCAGATTATTCTTCTTGCCAGGAGTAAAATGGGTTGCTACAATTAACAGCACTCTCCGTTCAGTGGTCTACTCTTCTGTAGAACTCTCTGTTGTCTTAGTGCAGAGGAGGGATCCTACTGGTAGGAGCAGTAGGGCTCTTACAAGTTAACAAAACTCTCATTCCATGCAAAATTTTACCTTCCTGGGAGGTTTCACCTGATTTACTAGTCTGTAGCCTGTGTGAAAGGTACTCTGCCCTGGAGCCTGAGTGACTTTGTCTGCATACAGTCTAACTCCCATGTTCAGGCATAGACCGTGGTGCCTGTTCTGCAGCAGGGCCAGTCATCATCTCCTGCAAAGGAAGATCTGGGCTCTCCTCTTCCTGTGGTTCACCACACTGACATCCAAATAGCCTCACTCACATACTGCAGTAAGCCTGTTCCTATACTATCAAGCTGTTAGTCTGCTCCTTCAGAGACTGAAGTGGGACAAAGGGTGGTAATTTTTCCTCTTGGCACCAATCCTTAGCCTTTCTGCCAAGTTTCTCATTTGTGTCATACAGACACTCAAGGGGTGTCTGTGGAAGGTGGGTTGTGTGGGAGTCTCAGTTTTTGTTTGGAAAAATTTCCAGGGACTGAGCTTGTTTGTTTCATATTTGATTAGCTTTACACATTGGGAAGCTTGATTTCACCTTTTCAAGAAATAGTGTGTCACACTCTCTAAACATCACATAATTTTGTGCCTGTTTTTCAGAAATGTGTGTGTTCCTGAGAATGGAAAAGACAGTTTAAGGTGCACTTGCACAATATGTCCAGAGTATTTTGTATCAAGCCTCACATACGTTCTAGCTCTACAGTTCAATGGGACTCATATGTGGAGTTACAATGTTACACCAGCCCTTGTTGGTAAGAAAGTGTTTAGATGTCTGGTTCTAGGCTTTGCAATCCTAGCTAACTCCTCATTCTTGTCACCAGAGCATTTTCTTACTAGAGGTGGAAATTGCCATGGTGGCTTAAATGCAGAATCTGTTT
This sequence comes from Sakesphorus luctuosus, assembly GCA_013396695.1. Lineage (NCBI taxonomy): Eukaryota > Metazoa > Chordata > Aves > Passeriformes > Thamnophilidae > Sakesphorus > Sakesphorus luctuosus. The sequence continues at coordinate 139,279 of VWZD01006844.1, read as the reverse complement.
GTTTTAGAAACCTGATTCTGGATTAGATTCCTAAAGAATGACTGTAAGTAATGGGGAAAGCAGAGAGTGATTCTTCCTTTAGCTGTACCCTCTCAGCTGCAAGCCAGCAGGGGTTTGGGGGCTTAGATTATAATGCATTTTACTTGTGGCTGTAGAATTGCAGGATGAAGAGGAATATGTTACTTTTGATTTCTAGAAAGACACTAGTCTATCCCCACTGAAATTCCTTCTATTCCTTCCTCTGTCATACTCTGATTTTTCATGCAAGCTGAATCGTGCCACGTGAACAGAAGATTTTTTTTACAGTAATTGCTGTTGGATTATAATAGCCAGTGACAAAAAGTTAATGTCTTTGCTCTCTCACAGGACAGGGAGTAGGTACAGTTAGTGTCTCTCTCCAGGCCCCCAGTTTAGTCAGAACAGTGGGCACACTGGTAACACTGGTCACTTCAAACACTTGGAGAGCATCCCTTAGGCAGGCGGAGGAGTTGATTCACTTCAGAATACTTGATTGTTGCTGCTGCTTATAAGCCAAATAAGCAGGAGCCTGCCTCAATTTCTGGGAGCCAGGGAGCCAGGACAGCTTGGCTGCAACACAGGAGCTCTGTGCCCACCCTATCCCACAGCTGTTGCTGTCAGAACACAGGCTGTTCTCATTTCTCTAGGCTGAAAGCTGCATCCAGTGCACCAAAAGGCTGTACTTGCAGCTTGTTCAGCCAGCTTGAAGAATCAGTGCTTGTTAATAAATACCTTGAAGTTGCTCTGGTTTGGCCTCTATGTCCCTGTGCTGCAGCATAGTGAAAAGGGCTAAGTGCACTAACTGCAGTGATATTCGTGCCTGGTGAATGCTTGTCACTCTGCTTCTCTCCATCAGTTCTTTCCCATTTCCATGTTCTCCTTTATTGTATTTTTCAATATACAGTTAAGCCAAGGGCCCCCAAAAATCTTGCCGTTGAGAAAACTGAAAATGGTAATTTCAATCTAAGCTGGGAGGAGAGCTACTCACCTTCATCCATGCTCTCTGGACAGCCGGTCATTTATGAACTGAAATACTGGAGGAAGCAGCACCCGACAGAGGTAAGACAAAGCCAGTCTCTTTATTTGCTGTCTCTCTGGAGCTTTCAAGTTTAAAAAGTCCTCTGAAAAGTCTTGAAACCACTTCATGAATAATGGTGTAAGGGTCAGCAAGGGCAAGTCCCACAGTGTTCCTGATCACACAGAATCAGGGAACATTCTGAGTTGGAAGGAACCCACAAGGATCATCGAGTCCAACTCTTAAATGAATGGCCCATAGAGAGGATTTAACTTGTGACCTTGCTGTTATTAGCACCAAGTTTTAACCAACTGAGCTCAGGGTCACTTGCCACAGGTCACATTTCCCCAAGGTGGTTCAGCTGGGCATTAAAGGACTGAAACTGTTCTCACTGCCACCCCAGAATGGTCTGCTACTTGCAGTGGACAGGGCAGGGATGGCAATTATGGTGCTTCTGTTCCCTGAGCTTCGTTTTCTCCTTAGATATCAGGAAGCTGGACACTGTTGGTGGCTCCATGGAGCACCTGAGGCACTTAAGTCACCCTCCTGAACGATCCAGCACGTTAGGGCTGGGCTTCTTCTGGTAGAGGAACATGCATGGTGGCATGTCACAAATACTGATGACAGCAAATTGCAGCATCACAGTCATTCATTTGCTCATTTGTGAAAGATCACTGAAACAAATAACATTATTCGTGTTTAGTTATTAACTAACTTAACTAACTAACCCTTTGCCTTATAAAGAAATCACAGTGAACTTTCTCAGTTTCTTTTCAGGTTTCTGTAAAAGCAATTAACTACCAGGCAAAAAGCTTTGAGATCACTGCAAGCTCCTTGAGGAGAGGCTATGATTACATCGCAAGTCTCAGGTGTAACTACACAGACTACCCGGCCTACTGGAGTGAATGGAGCGAAGAAGTTGAATTTCACTATGGTAATGGTGTCAGAAATAGCAGCTTGGTAAAAGGACGGTATAGTCTTACATACCCTGCTGGTCTCCTCTTGGAGGAGAGTTATGGAATCATCATCTTCGTCATTTTGTATGTAATGTAAAGGCTTCCAAAGACACTAACCATAAAAAGGAACTCCTGGGGAAACTGAGGGAGAGAAAACCAAGGGAAGTTGGATTGCTTAGCCTTGTGAAAAAAAGCTGAAAGGGATGCACTTATTATCTATAAATATTTCATGAAATAGAAGAAATATTTGAACTAAACAATAACATTGATGTGGGAGCATGTGGGCATAAATGAAAAAATTATATTTAGGCTGCAAATTAGGCAGTATTTTAACCACCAGAAATCTGAGGGTTTAGAAGAACCTGAAGAGCAACAGAGAGAACAAGAAGCCTAGCTGCACTAGAATGGTGATGATAATGCCGTTTTAGGAACTGTGTGATAGCCCTGTCCCCAATAGCTGAGAATGGCCTCACAGTGCTCATTGGCTCTCCCAGCTCCTCACACTCCCAAGTAACTGGCCACAGTACCTTTGCTAGTCTCTGACACACCACACACCATCGCTATGGCAGCTGTGGGAATCTGTTGTTTATCTGCTGGAGACTCTAAAGGAGCCTTTTTTAAGGTGCAGAAGAGCAGCAATGAATTTGGTATTGCCAGTGCTTTTGTTTAGATGCACATTCACATGTAAATATCTGGGATTTTTTTAACAGATTACCAAGTGACAGCTGAGGACATTCTGCAGTTGGCTGTGCCCATATCCTGCATACTGATCATGGCAGGATCTGTCATTTGTTACTTCTGTTTTACCAAGTACGTATCTTACTGGTTGCAGGGTTTATAGAGTAACAGTTTACACAGCTATCAGTATTGGTATTGATTAGCTGAATTGTCTGCTAGTACAGGAGTCTTATGGTTTAGGTTTTCTCAATACCTTTATCAGCTGTCTGTGAGCAGAAGTTTTATAAACACGAATCAGTCGCACTCTGTTTCCAAATAGTCTCTATTAATCTTGCTAGAACGGTCTTGTTATAGTGGGGGTTTGTCAGTTTTGGACCCTGGTCTTTGCTGGAGTTCCAGTAATGATGGTTAAATATCTGTATTTCTTTTAATTTTTTTTAGTGGTAGTCTGAAAGTGAGATCCTATCTCTTTCACACATCATTTCAAACATGATTAGAAGAACATGTGACTTGTGTTGTGCAGAGCAGTCACATGCCAAACATATAAACATGTTTGCACTGGTTTAATGAAAAGCAGCACTTGAAGATGCACAAACAAGCACTTCCTGTTGCTGCAATGCAAATGCCTAAGAGGGAGAGGAAAACAGAAGAGGGAAATGTAAACTGATGAAGCCCAACTGCAGTCAAAACAAACAATTTTCATTCTTCCCTTGCAGAGTGAAGAAAGAATTGTGGGATGAAATCCCAAATCCAGCAAAGAGCCATTTGGTTGTAAAAAATGTCAAGGTAATTAAAAAATCTGGAGAAAAATACCTTTTCCTGATTACCAGAAGTAGAAAGTGTGAAAAGTGCTATTGTCTGTCTAGTGCAGGAGATACTAAATACAATTCATCTGTGTTCTGAATCTCATTTGTGTCTTTATTAGTTTTCAGTTTTGTGCTACTTTGATGAAATTAAGTTCCCTTTCCATGACTTAAAGCAGAACCATACGGAAAAACAAATGTAAGTAAGATAATAAAAGTACACCTTTGCTTTACAGCATAAAGTTGTTTCCTGTTACATAAACATTAACTGTCCTTTCCTTTTGACTTCCAAAAACAAGTTGCAAGAACTGTCTGGCTCAAAGTTTGTCAAGCCAAAACTTCAAGGGAAAAGATAACATCAGAAATGTTGAGAAATCTTGCAGCTGCCTAAGCAAGTGTGAAGAGTGGTTGCCAAAAGGCAGCAATGCAGTTTTAACCCCTGATACAACTCCATTTGAAGAGTCTGTTGAAATCTGTGAATGTTTAACAGACAGTGAGACTGAGAGCCAGGAAGAGACTGGCAACCAGATCACCATGTTTGAGCCTTGTGAGAGCAGCATTGGTGCTTTCAGAGCGCATAATGAGGCACTAGCTAACATGTTTGATGCACTCCTGGCAGATGAAAATAATGTGAAAGACAACAAAGACACAGACATCCTCACAGATGAGAGGAAAACCTTTGAGAAACTTCAGCTGGGAAATCCATCACAGCAAAATCCAAAAGAAAGCACAGCTCAGAGTCAGAGGCCACGTGACATTTCTCATACAGCCTCTCTTTTTGCCAAAGCCTCTCAAGATGACTACAATTGTAGTACAGCCAGCAAGGAGTCAGAACTATCGGAAGAATCCTTTGAATCTGGCTATCGGAGCTCCAGCATAAATTCTGTTTCTCTGGATGGAAGAGATCTTCAGCAAATGGTTTATCAAGGCCTTTTTCTGTGCAGTTCAGAAAGTGGGCAGGACTCTTGTGTCCTGATCCAGGAATCTACAAATAAAACATTATTTGAGACCAAAATAGACAGAATAAACAACTCTGCAAAGAAGAGTTTTGATACCCTTGTGTCTGCTTCCACAGGATTGTGTGGTTCTGCATATAAGAGCTTTGACTCCCTTATGTTTCCATCTGTGGAACCCTGTGGTTCTACTTGCAAGAGCTGTGACACACTTGTGTCTCCATCCCTGGAGCCCTGTTGCTCTGCCTACAGGAGCTTTGATGTTCTTGTGTCTTCATGCAAGGAACAAAGCAGCTTTGCATACAAGAGCTTCAATGCCCTCATGTCTCAGTCTATGGCCAACAGTAGCCCGACTCAGTGCTTTGAAAGTGCATGTTCCTCACAGCTTCCGAGACAACTGGAGACACCAGAATGCAGCTGCAGAGATCAGATTGCTCAGCCCACTGGCAGTCGGACACATTACATCAACTGCAGATCTCCCTGCAGTGAGCTTGACTTGCCAAACACCTGTTCAGAACGTACTGGTTTTCCATCTTTCTCCACACATGCAAATGAAGGTTCTTCAGCTTTCCCATCAGAGGAAGAAATACATAAGCAAGTAATGTATCAAAATTTTGAAGAGAAAACCAATATAATTTCTTGCTTCATTGCACCTCAGCCATCTGGTTATAAGCCTTTTCATAGTGCAGGTAAATGTAATGGTGCAGACAGTGACAGTGACAGTGACAATGAGGTTATCTCTAGGTCACTACATGAACCCTTCTTTGGTCTTCTGTCCAACAGCCTCAGAGAAGCACCTCCAAATACTGCAATCTGTGAACCTGACTTGAGGACAAAGGACTCCATGTGTTTGATTCTTCAGGGTCCTGATTGCAGCACTGTCTCAGGTTTAGCCTCTAGTGAGAATGACACACAGCCCAGTAATGGCAGCCCTTGGATCGACAGCTCTAGTGAGCTTTCTGGCCATAGCAATGGTGAAAATATCAGCAGAGAGGAACAGCTGTTGCATATGTTAGAGCTGAACTGTCAAGATTTAAACGGCAGAGAAAGAACTACAAAGGGGACAAAACAGAAGAGCTTTAACCCTACTGGTAAAGTAATGCAAGAGAGCGGGCATAACAAACTGAATACTGCCTGCCACTGCCACCCACACAGCCACTTTAGGGAACTTGGAGATGCAGAGGGAAGTGAAGAGGTGCTGAAGCATGCAGAAGGGAGGGGGGCTGGCTCAGCAGAGAGCTTACCAGCATCACTGAACAGCATTGGGCTAAACTTAGACAGAAAAACTGCAGAGCCCATGGAGCTCCACATCTCAGACAAGCTGTCACCTCACTGTCTTGTGAGTAACTCCAGTCCTTCTGATTCTCACACCATTCACACTGAGGACTCCAGACTGGCACTTGCAGTTAAAAAAGGACCAATAGAACTGTTAAGAGGAAACAGCAGGAAGAACAAGAAAAAATTGAACCTTGCGCAAGCCCTTGCCCCAGAGGATAACTGCTATATGGAGGTAGCTTAGCCACATTTGCCAAGACTGAACTAGCCTTTGGAAATAAACTGCATGGCAAATTGAAATGTTGCTTGTTATTTCAATTTTGCTTGAGTGATGGCTGCTTACAGGTCAGATGTGATTCAGTGGGTTGTAGCACTCATGCCTGCTCGGGGCTGGCAGCCAGGATGGGGTGTAGGCCCCTGGGGACAGCTGGGGTTGGTGCCCAGCAGGAACAGTTGGGGTTGGCACCCAGTAGCTCTACTGGGGCAAAGCCAGAGCTGAAGTATCTCCAGCTGTCAGCGATCCCTAAAAAGGGAGCAGCAGCTGCAGGAAGCAGGAGTTCTTAGTATGGCTCCTGTGGTTATTGCCCTGGCTGTGTGTTGCTTGGGAAGCACACAAATGTGATGTGGAAGATGCTGACACCCCTGGAGGTGGGACATGGGTGCATGTCAAAGAGGAGGTGACACAGCTTCCATAAATTACTTCTTTTGGGGTAGTGCAGGTGTTCTCTTGTGTGCCTAGCTCTAGAATGGGCCATATCTGCTCAATCAAGACATGAAATAGAGATTACTGTCATTTGGGCGTATGCAGTGCTATGATTGGTGATTAGTTTCTTATTCTATAAAAGCAAGGAGAGTCATTTCATACTTCTGCAGCTGTAAATGGAATCAGACATTTCTAAGCGATATTCTCCCAGAAAGCTTCTCTAGTGACTGGTCCAACACCATACCTTCATGGAACATTTTTTTGTTCTTGTCCAGTCAGAATGGGAATTATGCCTGCAGCTTAAAGGTAGTGTATATTTTTAGAATTATTCAAGAAATTTTACTGACAACTCAGAACTTCTCTACAGTGTAACCATGTATTTTGGTATGCTAAATTCTGCCCTAGTATGCTGGCAGTGGCACAAAACAGTTGAGAACCATCAAATAATGTTTTGTGTATTAGAATGTATACATGTATTCTCATTTAGAAAACCCTATCAGTATTCACATTTGTAAGGAAGGAAACCATAATGCTAAATGGAGCAACTAGTTTTAATGTATTTTTAAAGTAAAATTTTTGTACTGCAAATCTCTCTTCCAAGTTGGCCAAGTAGTAGAGGTAACCTCATCAGTTTTACAGCTCTAAAAAAGGTGTATGTAATCCCAAGGAGGAGACTTGAAGTAAAGTATCTGTGTTTAGATGGGATACTTAGTATTTTTATAGACAGTGGGTTGTAGCTCATTTTCACCATGGTGGTGGTTAGTGGAAGATCTTCCTGCTTGTGGCTAAGGTGCTGATGAACATGTTATTTGTTTTTACGAAAAAGTCATGTTAAATTTTATTTGCAATCAGGAGAGGTTTAATTCTATCAGAAATACTCTTTTCTTTGCATAAGGGTGGTCACTGCTGTAGTTAGCATCAGCATGAGTTCTGTGAGGTGGGAGGCTGTGAGACAGAGAAGTTTTTCAGGACCCATCAGCTAAAACCGCGGTGGAACAGTGTGAAACAGGAGGATGCAGAGAGACCATGGTCTGCCTCGTAAGTAAGCTGACTCTACTAAATCTAAAAAAAGTTCAGTTTAAGCAAAATCCAAGAGTTAGTACTGCTACCTGGAACAGGTTTACTCCAATAAACACTGTTTACTCTAGTAGCACAGGGGTGTTCTGGGAAGTGTAGAGACACCACTGATGCTTTCTTCCCCTTCTACTCCTGTGCTCATCTTTGTGTTCTTTGTAAAATCCTGCAGGAAGGCTTATGCTTGGCTGAAGAGGCCTGTTCAGGCAGGACTAGAAAGCTATTTGCTGTAGCACTTCCTTCTCTGCTGAGCCCCAGCTCCAGTCTGCCTTTCCCTGGCTTTTTCGCTTCCGCACAGCTATGCCCTCTGGTCTGCACATTTCCATCTGATGGCTTTCTGTGTGGCTGTATTCTTCCCTTTCTCTTCCTTTAGTATTTCTCTGGCAAAATGGAACTCTGACTCTGGAGAAGGGGGATGCCTGTTCCTGTGCCTTTGCATAGCCAGACCTGGAGATGGGCAGCAGGGCTGGGGAGCAGCTGTCCGGCTCTGCCTTGCCTTGCGACAGACACGGGGCCTGACTGCAGCGGGAACTGAGTCCATGTTCCATCCTCCCTCCCTGCCTCTTTGCCATCCAGAGTAATTGCCAGGCTATGGAACGCAGGTAGGTTTCAAATGACAGGTTTGCAGCCCAAGCTGGTGATCTGCCCCTGGGCAATGTGTGGGAGTTGTGACTTTGGGCTGGCCCTGAGGGGTCTGGGCTGAGCTCACCGCCTGGGGACCAGCCTGTGCCTGCAGAGGCACCTCGCCCTCCTGAGAGAGGAGCTTCCTTCCTAGAGGCTGAGACCCTCCAGGCTTGTCCTTTTTGCTGGTGCAGGACTCCTGCCACGACAGAGAATTACTGATCATAGTAAGTGTATTTTCAGTGGGTTTCAGTTTGTTTTGAAAGGCTGCAGTGCAAGTGGAGGCTTGTGCCAAGTTTTAGCTTAGTTGTAATGCCATTTATTGCCCTCTCACAATCACTCCATCTTCACATCATTCTCACCTGGCTGCTTACCAGATACTAACAATCTGACTCACTGTGAGTGAAATAGGTTCCTGAGAAAAAAAGCTGATGTATTCCCAGTCCAGGAGAAGCTAGTTCTGATACACTTTTTTTCCATTGCAGAAATGTCACAGGCTTAGCTTTTTTTTGTTTCTCTTCTGAGCAGTCTTGGCTCCTTGAAAACATGCACCTGTACATATTACCTCTTGGCAAATTCTCATCAATCACAAAGTTTTTCATTGCCTGTGGAAAACTAACAATAACCACAAGACTAGTATAGAGCAGGAGCTTGAGGATATGGAGTCAAGTTGTTGTGGGTAGGGACAAGTTAATTTTAGGAAGGGTAAGCTTTTTAAATAACTTGCTCCTACATCTTGCTTTGTGACTGCATCATTGAGGCAGGATGCAAGGATGTCCAAGTGTTCATCCACCATGAGCTTTAAGAAAACCAGTTCTTCTAAGTGTTGCATTGATAGGGCCAAAGGAACAAACGGTTAGAGAATCAAATGAGGGGGTTGTGACTTCCAAAACCCTACTTGTAAGATTTACCTCTGACTATGGAATTCTGTGACAAAACTCAATGAATAGAGGCTGAGTGAACAGTTTGCTTTCTCCTAGCCACATCTTTTCTTTAGAAAACCCCTTAGGGAGCATGACTTATGCACTTTGTGTTCCAGCCCTGACAGAGGTTCTTCCAAAGTGTGTTATTTTGCATGTAGCTCCTTTCACAAAAGAATATGTGTTTTTTACTAATTTTGGGGGAACTGTGCCCTTGCAATGCCCAGGCACACGTGCCCATGCACAAACACACAGATCATTTCCCACCTCTGCAGATTGCTGAGTACGAGGTCTGCCCCAGGCTCCCACAAGATGATGTATCATGCTCTCATAGTACCCGAAATTTTGGATTTTTTCACCACTCTGCTGTGACTGAGCCATGTTGTGCCGTCAGTGTCTCATTGGCCCTTGCAGCTGCAGCCACAGCCCTCTAGGCCCCTCCAACTGCGCCACAGTGACGAGGTCGGAAGCCAAGCAACAGCTCAGCAGGAACTTGCTGGCAATCACAGCAGGGAGACCAGTGAACTAGTCTGGTTTTCAGCCGCAGGATTGTCATCTTTCAAAGCAGATTGCTTCAAAGCAAAGGAAAAACACAGTCAAGTGAGGAAGAGAGCCCTTTTCAGGTACCTCACTAACACAAACCAAAGTTAAAGCTTACTGAATTGCCACACCTCGGAGTGTTTTCCAAGTGTCTAATAACAGCTGTCAGCAGCACCTCTGGTGTTCTAAGTCCTGAGCATTCTCATTCCTCGTGACAAGCTGAGAAAATAACGTTCAGGGGAACTTAACATCTCAAGGTGCTTTTGCTCTATTGGTCCCTTTTGTTGTCCTGCTTCCAACCTGTTCCTTCTGTGGCTTTCTATAATGTGGAAATTTCCGTCCCACTGGCTGTCTACCCCTCCAGCAATTCTGCAGGATGAAAGAGAATTAAAACTGGCTGCAGCACTAGATGAACAGAATGGGGAACTGGCTACTGTGGCGCATTTAGCTGCATGAGGGGAGAAGCAGCTGTTTTCTTCTTTTTTAGCTCTTAGCTAGAATATTGTCTATAAAACTCTGACCATCTGTGCAGGAGACCTAAGTTGCTGTGTTCTAGATGCAGAGTGGCAATTGTCATGACAAGAGTTGTTATAGTACAGCCTGTGAGCCAGAGCCTGTCTTTGGTAGAGGGATGACTGCCCCAGTCCATGGAGTGTGACAGGCGCCCTAAGGAGCTCCTGTCCCATTTCAGTGGGGGATTGGCCACTTCATCATGCTCCATTGTATAAGAGCAGGGCATTCATAGCAGGGTGGTGTTTGTCCTCTGCTTGAAGGTTACTGAGTTGGTGACTAACATGTAGCACTGGGACTTTCCTACTTGCTGTTGTTTCCCCAGCTCTTAGACATGGGGAAATTTGCCATAAGCTGAAGAGTTTGAGGTTGGCTGCTTCTCCCCAGCTCAGCTACTGTTGGTTTCACTTGCAGTGAGCCACCCACACAGCAACAAGAAACATAATAAGGTGAGAAAACACTAGACTGGTTCTGGGGTAGAATTTCCACACATGGTTTAGGGGTTTAACCAGTCCCCAGTTCTTGTCTTGATGCCCTAGAGAGTTGCTGTGAGAACCAGGAGTGCACTGGCCATGGAGGCAGCGCCTGTGGTGAGTAGCCAGCTGAAGTGTGGAGGATCTGGCTCATATTGTGCTGCAATTGCTGTCCAGAGCATGTGTCTGGCAGGACCTGGGCTTGAAGGTTGGTGCAGGGCTGTTCACTGCTGGGTGGTCTGCTCCCTCTGCTGCCTGGCTGAGGGGCTTCAGAAGCACATAATATGCTCCTACACATGACAGGGTCAATGCAGCCATGATGTGCCTTATTTCCTTCACTAGGGCAGGAATTGGGACTCACAGTTTGGCATGTGCTGCCCATTTCGTGGCTTCATTCTGAGCTGTGCTGGACACCTGCAACAGATGCTCTTGTCCGGAAGCATCACGGATTCTTCCCACTTCTGGTCAAGCCACCTTTCCTGTTCTTACAACTTAAAAACCTCCAGCTGTGCCCCTATGTTGGGTTTGCATAGCAAGATTTTGTAGTGGAGGGGTGCTACAGGGATGGGTTTTCTGAGAAGTCACTCCCTTCACACCTTTTTTTCTTAAGACACAGTACCTTGCTGCCAGTGACATGAGAAGTCACTAATTGTGCCCAGACTGTGTTCCATGGTTTAGGTATGCAGGTAGCCAACCTCTGCATCTCACTGTGTGCCATGGGAGCTGTTTGCTTTGCTTTAAACATGCTGCCACAGGCCCAGCTTGAAGACAGCTATTGTGTTTTTTGTCCTCCAAGAGGTGCCAGAAGCCACCCAAGGCACACAAGGCTGCTGCACCCAGCCCCAAGTGTGGAAGAGCTGCTGTGAAGCTTTGCAGCCAGGGAGCATGAGTGGGACATGCTCATTTTTGACAACTGTGGTAAACCACAGCTCCATGAGATCCAGGTGAGGCTCTTGCTATGAGCCAGCAGCAGAGCTCTGATCTTGGTGCATGCTTGCTTGCAGAGATGTGGAGACAAGCTAATAGAGGTTGTCTCTGAGGGGTCAGTTTCTGCCAACCTTCATGAAAGGAGCAGGGAGTTCTGCCAGCTCTGCTGACTCAGGTAGGCTCTGTGGGAATGTGTCACAGGCTTTCTGACCTCATGCAGAGATGCTCTGGGCATGTTTTGCATGCTGCAGGATGTTGGGTTTGAGCCTGAACAAAGCTGTAGGTTTCTGTTCCAGATGGTCAGGGTGAGTTCACAGGCGCACTCATTCCTGTTTCTGTTTACCAGCATGTGTCTGGTGATTTCCTAAGAGAAGATACAAAAGTGTGCAATCTCCTCCATGTAAGCAAGACATAGATAGTTGCAGCTCTGTCAAGGTAAGCTCTTTTTCTCTGCCAGGAGCCAAAGTTTTGTCCTCCTACTACAGCCTTCATGCAGAATTCATGCAGATTCAGACTTGATGGATATTGGGGAAAACAAGACTGAGCCCAGTGTTGGCAGCTACAGAAAACTGGCAAAGGCTGAAGGGGGAGGCAGGAGGGCAGGGTGTTGGGGTCTCTGAATTCCCCAAACTGAAAGCAATACACTCCTCCCTCCCCTGCAGCATCCTGTGTCAGCTCACAGCCACCACCTGGGCAGCTTTGGTGTTTTTAAACCTGCTGCTTTGCTGACTAACACCTCCGCTTTCTGCCTGGCTCATTCATATTTTAGCCCATTTCCTGGGCTTTGAGGTGGTTTCTTCTATTGCTTTCCCTTCCAGCAGAACACTGTTACTCATGTCTGAGCTGTTCTCCTGCTGTTTTTTACTTATTGTAATGTATCATTATCTTCCTCCTAGATGTCAATAGCCAGTAAATGTGCCTTTGACCCTAGATTTATGCCAGGTCTGTATCTTTGATGGTGCTGAGGATATTGGTTTAATTTGGTTGTGACAGGAAAAAAATACAGAGGTAGTACTGTTTGTGTGGAGTTTTTCCCAGATCATGAACCTGGTAACTGCATGTGTGTCTAGTTCTCTCTCCTTCAGAAAGGAATTGTCAGCTTTCGTTGTTATTTTCTCTGTGTGTATTCTTGCTGATAAATACCTATAGATGTTGCCCTTCTTCCAGTCATGGCAAAATGTTTTTGGGTCATGCATACCTCTAGTAGAATCTACCAAGCCTTCCTTATTGTGCCCTTCACACTTGCTTCTTGATTATTGCCACTGGGGGCTGGGCTGAGATTATACTTTTAATGAGTTAAGTTTGAGAAAAACAGGCCTTTAGGTGCAATATATTTTATTTTTTAAAGCTGTTGGTCTTAGAGTGCCATCAGTGGGATTTTTTTTAATTAGCTCTGTAATATCAAATGCATACTACTGCATGGTTTAAAAGTTGCAAGGCTTGTGCCAGCCAGACTATCACTCTTCAGACTGATCACACACCTTTCCCTTCTTCCTCTGCATAAGTAACAGTATTGGCATACCTTGGAGAGTATTGTGTAGTCAGAGAGCAAAAGCTGCACCACTGTCCTGGTCTGCTATCCTTACAACAGAAAGATATTAGTAACTACTTGGGGAATATCTAGCTTAGCTGCTCAGCCTCACTGTGCTGTTCCACACTGCACTCCACAATCCACAGGCAGCATCAGCTGCTGAGGCAAGGCTTTTCTAGAAGCTTGTGCCTGACACCATGCCTGTAAGTGATCCACAAAGCAGACAGAAAGGAGAGCTGGTCTCTTGCAGACACTGTTCCAAAACACTGTGAGGAGTAGCTTCTGGACTAAGCCTTGGGACCTTCCCTGTGTATGTTCTAACAGTGTACAACCAGCCCAGTTACCAGCAACTACTTGGCAAACGTAGTCAAGAGCACCTGCTTTGGCCTGAAAGGTCCAAAGCATCTGTTTTTCCCAGCGTGGGTCAGAGGCATGGAGGGTGGAATGTGGAGCCCCCTCATCCTGCACCCTGCTGCACTGTGCCAGCTTCACTGCTGCAGTCTTCTTGGGTTATTCCAGCTCCTTTTTCTTTACTGTCCTACCACCACAATATGTGTGCCAAATCCCTCCATTGTGCTGCTCATTTCCCTCTTGGCCAAGGACAAAAGAGGTGTGCGTGGGCTCCTTACAGCCCCTTTTAAGGTAGATGTTGGTAAGTTGACTGAAACGCCCTCAGAGTCAGCCTTGCAACCTGCAGAGCCCCAGCCCAGACACAAGCTACAGGCCTGACCCCTCACCTGTGTGAGAGCCAGACCACCCCTGCCTGTTGTCTGGGGATTGGTGGTGTTGCCTTGGTCTCAGGGCCATTTCCGGGACACATGGAAGCTGAACACAGTGGTGCTTGCCAGTCTCCAATGTGGCACATGCTGTACTATGCAGTTTGGCTTAGACTTCTAATACTTTGGCACTGTTGTCTCCTCACTGCAAGGGTCTAATTCCACCAGCCCCACTATGACCTTTTACATACATGAGTTTTTATCAGCTCTCCCACCCTTTTCTCATGGAAGAGATCAGAGCAGTACAGTAATAAATGTTGTGTGGGTGTTTGGGCCTGAATTCATCACCTCCTCTCACCACATCCTTCTGTCAGCACAGTAATACTGATACAGTGGTGACGTCAATCTCCATTTATCACTGTGTATTCCAACACACAACGGCCCTTGGTTGTGCACAAGTAGGGTTTGCTCTTGTGCTGACGAGACCCACCTGCTTCCCAGCTCCTGCGCAGGCGGGTTCTGCAGTCAAAGAGCACAGAGATTTAGCCAGGCCAGCCATGGAAGTGTTGGAGGGTTGAAATGCACAGGACAGGGCAGGTAATGTCCATGCTTCCACCAATTTTCCCTGCTGCCAGTTTGTTCCTGCTTCATCTCTGCAGCTTCACTGTAAAGCTTTCTTATAGCTGGAACAGCCTTTGTCCCTCAGCTGTAATTGCTGTTGGCCTCTACTGAACAGCCAGAGCATTCCCGTCTCCTGATTGCTTCAGCTTTGTGATTAGATGACTGTGCACTGATAAATTCTTTTCAAGAAGAAAGCTTGTCTGGGCATATAACTGGTGGACTGTGTCTTCTGCTCTTTTTAGCTTGGGTGTAGCAAAATTTACCTTCTCATTCTTGAAAATACCATCTTTTATTTCTTCTTTTTTTACCTAAACGGAATTTTTAATTAGTTTTGTTTTGTTTGGGGGGTGTTTCTTTCTGTTTGGTTTTTTGGTGTTTTTTTTCAGGGGGGTGAGGGTGGGGTATTGTTTCCTTTTGGGTTGTTGTGTTTTTGTTGGTTTTTTGGAAGTTTGTAAGTACACACATTTCCTGGAAACACTTCAAACTGAGAGATTAGACTTTGCATCCATCTTTGGCAGTTTATAGCATCGTATTTCCAGATCCATAACAAAAAATAATCTTCGTAAATGTCTGTGACTGTATTGGCCCCATTTCCTATTCTCTGGTATATTAAAGCCTTGTAGTATCATTTACTTAGGCACATCTATATGAATGGCTGTCAGTTTTGTTGCTGTAGTCTCTCACACACTTCCCTAGGATACTACAGAGTTTGCAGCAGTGGTACTTGACAGCTGTACAGTGCTTGATGTTTTATAAGAATTAAGTGACTAGGTTTCAAGGGTGTGTGAAGCTGACTCAGAGTCCCCATTTCATACACAGAGAAATCGAAATGAGGTGGTAGAATGCACTTTTCTAATGCCAGAAAGGGAATTAGCTCCTGCCTGTGCCCATTGCCCCCTGCCATTCTTCCCCTCCAGGTGAACAATCATGGGCTGACAGATGGAAGCAAATGGGAAAGGTGTAACAAATGGAGGGATGTAGGAAAGGTGGGGGTCTCAGTCATAGACTGGGATTGATGCTTGCAGGGGGCCTAACTGGAGAAAACTTCAAGAGGTGCTATACATCTCCATTAAAGTCATGAGATCTTTCAGACATCAAAGACCATGAAGACACTGTTTCAGAGCTGCAGCTTTCCCAGCTCTTCTGCATGTGTCTTGTCTGTCCATGTCTTGTCATAACCTGGAGCACAGCCAGGAGATCAGACGCACAGCACTGTGACTGCCTATGGTGCTCTCAGAGGTTGCCGTCCTTTCCCACCACACTGAGGTAGGAGAAGTCTGCCAGAAGAGAAGGAGATAGGTGTTGTACTAATCTGTGGGCACTGGCAAGGGTGAGAGATGGGACAGTGAAATCCCAAGGGAAGAAGTATTGTCTCCTTGCTTTCCCTGTGTTAGCAGATCCTACTGCTTTCCCTGCCCCCACCCCTCCCTCCACTGTGTTCTTATTCAGGTACCTCCCTTCTAGATTACATCACTGTCTGTTAACCTGTCTCCATTGTACAGTAGCAGCCTCTGGAAACTCCATGAGACATCTTCCTGATGAGCTACTACTTGGGCTTCTTGCTTTGTCTTTTTCCTTTTTGGTCCTTTCTGTCCCATTGAGTTGATGATACTATTTTCTGAGCAGAGAGGAAGGAAAGTAGGGGAGGCACTTGAAAGAAACCATAGTCCGCTAGGTAAAAGCAGCAAAGACTTTCCTTGCATTGCTCTGTTCATTTAGGCAGGAGTGGGGGTAAAATGAGGGAACTACAGCAATCTCATTGATATGCAGTGTCAGAGGCCCTGCCAGTTGTATTCTGAAACAAGTACTGGGTCTGAAGACCTCTCTGAGGACCCAGCCCTTCCTTCCTTCCTTTGCTGAAGAAGAAGCAGCAAGTTGCCCGTCTTGGCCTTCCAGAGTGGCTGAGACTGTGGAGTGAGACAGTTGCAAAGCAGAGTGACACCAAGATTGACTCAGCCAGTCTTAGCATGAGGTCAAGTGAACAGGTTCCAGATGGCAGGATAACAACAGACTTTCCTCAAAGAAATGAAGATTTAGAGCAGAACAGAGCAGTGGAAGAATGAGTGGGAGTAAAGGTGGAGTTAATGGGCTGTATCTCAGTGACCAGAGTGTGCACCACCAGAAGTAGTGGTAACAACAAAAGTTACTATACAGAGAACTTGGAGAGTTGAGACCAGAAAGGCTAAGAAAATGCGTTTTCTCAAGGCAATGTATGATGCAGAAAGAAGGCTGGAGTGTGGAGGAGAAGAGTTTCTGTCCTGCCACTGGAAGCAGACAAAGGAGGCTGGCAGGGTGCCTGGGGCTCCTTGCTGAGCTGGAGCAGTGCTTCCTGGGCAGGATATGTTTGGCAGGAAGAGAGGGGAAGCAGCTGCACCGCTGCTCCCACGGCAGGTCTGAGGTGCTGCAGGCACAGTGTCTGTGGCACCTCCAGAATGAGTCTTGCTGATTTCATCTGGCACCCAGGAGCACATCCCTGAGCTCACACAGGGCTGCAGGGGCTTTCTGCTGCCCGCTAAATTTATTTTACTTTCATTATTTGACTAAACCTGGGAAATTTTTAAACACCACAAATGTTCCCCAGGTGGTAGAGGCCTCACTGGCTTCTGTCTGCTGAGTGACTGTCTGGGTGTTTACTGCTGGTGGCAGAGGCAGTGCAGGCATCCAAGGACCTGGATGCCTGCAACCCCCCCTATCAATACAGGCTGGGGGATACATGGATCAAGACCAGCCTTGCTGAGAAGGACTTGGGGGTGCTGGTGGATAAAAAACTGGACATAAGCCATCCGTGTGCACTGGTAGCCCAGAAACCACCCATGTCCTGGGCTGCATCCTCAGCAGCATGGGCAACAAGTTGAGGGAGGGGATTCTCCCCCTCTGCTCTGCTCTTGTGAGATTCCAGCTGGAGTTCTACGTCCAGCCCTGGGACCCCCAACATGAGAAGGATGTGGAGCTGCTGTATTGAGTCCAGAGGAGTCCACAGAGAGGCTCCAAGGCCTGGAGCACCTACAAACAGATTGAGAGAGCTGGGGTTGTTCAGTCAGGAGAAGAGGCTCCAGGGAGACCTTATTGCAGCCTTTCAATATTTAAAGGGAGCCAGTGAAAAAGATACGGACAGACTTTTTAGCAGAGTCTGTTGTAATAGGGCAAGGGGTGGTGGTTTTAAATTAGGGTAGGTCAGACTATGTGGCATGGCACCAAAAGTGCATCATCACAACCTTTCCCTGAAGTCAGTGCTGTACATTGTTCTCTGTGCCACGTGGGAGGCTTTTTTTTTCCCTAGTGTGTCTTCTTGGAGTCCCTTAACTAGGTACTTCATGTTTATTTAACTGTGGGTAGGCAAAATCAATGATTTCTCACCAGCCTTGTTCATACAGACCCACAGTGACCTTCAGACTCTTTTTGACTAATTCACTGCACAGATGTTTAACCCTCAGCAATGTCATTTCTCCTAGTGGCAAGCCATTTCTAGTTGCAGGAAACTAATGAATAAAAAATTGTTAGTGCTTAACCCAAGGGTCTTTCCTGTTGCATGGGTAGCCCAGGGCTGCAGTCACTTTGCTGCTTTCTCTATGTGCATGCTGGCAAGGAACAAAGATTTCACTCACCTTGCCTGTGACCAGTTAGCAGGGGTCTTGGTCATACCCCCTTAGCCCATGGAGTAGATACACACTAGAGAGTTAAAAGTACTTGCCTAAAGAAGGCACTTTTACATATTTAATGAAAGCAAGATTAATTCCACCTCAACCTTAATCATATTAGTAGATGTCTGAGCTGAGCTTTTAAATTGATTGTGGGGATTTTTTGTGCTTTTTTTATAGATTTTCTCCCCCCACACCACCCAGGACATCCACTCAGAACGAACATGAGGAACAAACGGTGGCTCCAGAATATTTTCTTCTTCCTTTTATTCCAATACAGTAAGTTCTCAGTTCTTTCTTCTGGGCTGTACACCCCCAGGATTTATCTTGGTGACCATGGTTGCTGGCTGTGATGAGATGTGCATGACACAAGGTTGCCATGGGACAGCAAGTACAGGATAAGGTGCCGGGGAGGGGGTTCCATGAGATAAGGAATGGGGAACAGGCAGGGGAAGGTGCACAGCTGGGCAGAGCCCAGCCAGGCTGCAGACTGCTGTGAGGAGCAGCACCACCAGCAGAGAGTGCAGAGATAATGCTTCTGAAATGTCTCCTAGTGACACTGTAGTAGGATTTCCCCCACCACAAAAACTGCTATTTTTTACAAATTGGCTTTTATTTTTGTGACTGCTGGTGAAGGTACAAGGGGTTTGAGTGTAAAATAACTGGCACAGAAGGGTTTAAACACCTCAAAGGTGGTGGGAGGTGTGTTTCACATTTAAAGATTTTTAAATTTTCTGTGGGGAGCCATACTGCAGAAAACGGAGCTGGGTCAAACACTTTTAAAGTACTAGGACACCAAATCAGGGCTTAGTTTTCACAATATGTATTTAAATTTTACATTTAGATGTTACTCAGAAGAACACTGTAAATAAAGTTACAAAAAATCCCAGGATCTGGTATAGCAAAAATAGGGCAAGAATTGGTCTGGTGGCCAACAACAGGGCTTATGGTTGCTCTTGGCAGGCCTTCCAGGGACAAAGGACTGAACCTCCCCTGGTGTCAGCCCCGTGGCTCAGGACTAGACTGTGCAAACAGTCACACACACACCCCCCGCCTTTTTTGCTGCTTCCTACCCACACTGCAAACTCCATATGACTCAGAGCTTACTTTCTGAACAGATCAGCTGGACAGAAAAAGGCAGTGACAATCAAGCCTGCAGGGAACCATGCAAGTTTGTCTCTTACGTGCTGCTTCTAGGCAGAGCGTTGGACTTGCTCCAATTAAACCTAAATTAACCAAAAAGATGCATTCAGAGTTACATCTTCCTGCCATGTGGGACCATTGTGATGTTTGGTCTGAATTTTGTGTCATGCAAGCCAGGGAATTACTGTGTACTAATTGCAGTTTGGGTCAATCTGGATCTTACTGTTAGAAGTATTTGAATTCTGTTTCTGAAGCTGCCAAGGACAGACATTTCATCCTAGATCTTACTGGATTTAGGGCACTTAAATATTTCTTTCCCAGTAAAAAGTTGTCTTCTTAATTTTGTTAATAGATTCTTGCCCCAAGATATTCTTGCAGCTTATCAGTGACCTAGAAATAGTCTGTTGGACTAATTAACATAATAGCATAGATGAATGCTAATTAACAATGCTTAATAGCTTAGTAGTACTTGCTGCCCTCTCTAAAGGAAAGCAAGAGATTTCTAACCTCGTTTTTGTAGGAGAGTAAAGTTAGGCTAAAGGAGAAAAAGTATGTTGCTGAGGACTCTGGACCAAACAGAAGAGTCTATTGAGGACTCAAAGTGAAAAGTGAGAAATTAACAAAAATTTTAGAACAAAATTATGAAGTTGGTGTGAAATGAAAAAGTCAAAATGAAACAAAGTGAAACCCATATAATTTGAAGTTCTGAAAAGCATATGTACATCCTTGGGGCCATCTCTTGAAAACATCCCCAAGTTTGAATAGGATTATTCTGCAACATAAGCCTTTTTGGACTGCTGGTGTCTTGTATACAAATCTGAGCACTGCCCAGAGCTCAAATATGGGGAGCAGTATGTGCTTTGATGCCTGAGGACTGGGAAGGAAATGTTGTGATGGGTGACATCAGCGAGGACAAGTTGGACTTTGTTCTCCTTTGAACTGACTCTGGTCTGGGAGGAGGCTGCTCCCTCCACTGGACACCCCTGTGCACTGCTGGGCTGCAGATGCAGAGGCATCTTGTTTGAGGGGGCACTTGTTTGATCCGGAGGGTGGAGCAGATGTTTCTGGTCCAGCAGTGCACATGCTGCCTGTATTCCATGCTCTTGGTGGTTCTCTGCATGCAGCTTCACCTGTAAAACTGGGCATTGTGGGTGTTGTGATGTGTATTGCATCAGCCTGCTTTCATCATCTGCAAACAAAACTGAACACAAAGCATATGGCGAAGGGAAGCAGAAGTGCAGCTTCTCTAACAGACAAGCAGCAGAATGATCATGGGAGGAGAGCTTGCAGCATGGTCAGCATCAAAGCATTTGGGTGCCTGGTGGCTGTGAAATAACATGCTCTCATGAGGCTGGGGGCAGCCCTGATGGTAGTGGAGGACACATGCTTGATTTAATCATGGATGTAACAACCTTGAGTCTTTTCCTAGATGATGACAATTTTATTCCCATTGAAAAGGAGTTATACTGTACATTTCAGAGATGAACAGTCACTGCAGGAGGCATGGTTTGCTCCAGCATGGCATGCTGCATCTCCTGCAGTCCTTTCTTCTCTCAGCCATTCTTAGTATAGTGGTAGTAATTCTTGTCAGTCAGGAGAGGACTCATCAATGCAGACACTTCTTACTCTGCTGCATCTTACCTGCCTTAAAATCCAGGGAGGTTACTGACATGTGTGATGCACAGGACAAGGGTGCTTTTGTACAGTACATGTCAGATACTGATCTTGAGCAGAGCTCCTGCAGAACAATTATAAGAGCATAAATGCTGCTTTGTGACCACTTTCAAATTACTTAATTTTCTTAATGACCAGTGTATATTCCACAATTGTCTTCTAAGTTCTCTTTGTAAGTCAGTAATTAATAAACTGTGCCTATCAGAGTGATTTACAAAAATTATAATAATTACAAATTTCCAATATTTTTTTCCCAAAATTTCATGAAAAACTTACTTCAAGCCTCTGGAGCTGGACGTGAAATGTATTGATGCTGCAGATACCAAGCTGTAGAAAACAGAAAAGACACTGGCAAAGAAAGAATTTTTTTAAAGGTGGTATTTTAGTGAAGTGCCATGTAGATGTCATACAATGAAAACTAGACAAGCAAAGAACAGTACTCAATGAAGAAAGTCTTATCATAAAAATGTTTGAATGTGGTACAGTTTCTTACCGGGTTATCATGCTTCTTCTGCTTGCTACATAAGCAAAGCCTCTTGCAGAAGTATGTGACTCTGCTGTAGTGACTGTATGAGAAGGGACAGGGATAAGTCTGAAAATTCAATCACAATTTGGGCACTTCCTGATTTTGGCTGCCACAGCATTTTTAAATAGATTTTTGTTTGATGCTTTTCTTGCTGTCAGTGACTTGTCCTGTAGAGTTGGAACACATTCCTTGCGACTGGAGATTTTCTGCAGGGTGGCAGGACTGTCACAGAGAGTGGTCTATTCCTTTCAGATTTAGTGAGATCCCTGAGGACTGCATGTGTTGATATAAAGTTCTGCTTGCTTTATCATGGAAGTTGATAGTGTGTTTTCTCTTTCCAAACCTACAGCTATGTGTTGTGAAAACCTCACTTGTTTTGTGGACTATATACAGACCCTGTCCTGTATCCTGAGAAATGACTTGGGTGCTGGTTCATACAACCTCACTGCAACATGGTACGTCTTGGTAGGATGAGCCAAGTCCAGTTAGCACGAAACTCTATGGCCATAGCACAATGGTGACCTCTGTACTCTTTGTTGGGTAGAAATCCTGTTCTTGCTGATATGCTGGTTTTTTACTTGGTATTTCGCACTCCAGCTACCAACTGACTTCTCCCATAGCAAAGGACCCCTGGTTCCTGTCTCCACTGATTGCTGCACTGACTCCAGCTTCCTTAGTGTTGCCTGCTCTCTTGCCATGGGAGTACCTTGCCCTTTGCTGCTGTTAACAGTGAACTTTCACCCCTGTGCAGTGGTAGGGCTCATGCAGATTGTCCAATCCCATATGGTTGTTGTTCTGCCACAGCAAGGGAGTGGGTGCAGTCTTGGGCTATGCAGCCCTGAGGAGCACCTTTCCTTTCCACAAACACTTTCCTGCTTCTCTCAAACATGCTAAGCAGAGCAAATAGAATAGGAAACAGATCTCTCAAAGTTCAAAGATAAATTTATTTGAACCTGTTGATATTTATTTTTAATCAATTTCTATGCCTGGTGGTTCAGCAACAAAATAATAAAGTACAGCATGTGGCAGATGTGGACTTACTTGTTTTGGTTTTTTAGGATTCCTGAGGAAGATCCAGAAAATACTGTGGCTGCCTGCAATCTCCTGCAATTTTCCAGGAACACCAGTCACACAGAGTACATGTGCACTGTGGACATGACTGAACTCCTGGCAGATACCAAAGTCCAGGTGGATGTTACAGAGATAGCTGATAGGCAGCATGTGATTTCTAAAGACTTTTATTTGTCAGAAAACAGTAAGTATAAAAATGGTGGATTTGATAAATACTGTCTTTGTCTATGTGCCAGGACAGTCTGGGCAAGGAGTGAGCATGGCAGCAAGTGGTGGGGCCTACGTTTGGTGTACACTCACCTATATAGAGCACTGTGCTCATATTGTCACTATTATGCTTGAGGCTGAGCTTAGATCTGGCTCGGTCCATGCTTTTCCTGGGAAAATTCATTTTCCCCATGAATCAGTGGGTGATAAAATTCCACCTTAGACCAGTCTCATACCTAGACTATTGTGCAGGAATTTGTTGTTGGCTGGATTCTAAAGCAGAAGAGGAATTTCTTTATTGCAAATGCCACAAATCACAGAATCCTTAGAATGGTTTGGGTTGGAAGGAACCTTAAAGATCATCCAGTTCCAACCTCTACCATGGGCAGGGACACCTTCCACTATCCCAGGTTGCTCCAAACCCCATCTAACCTGTTTCAGGGATGGGGCAGCCACAGCTTCCCTGGGCAACCTGTGCTAGGGCCTCACCACCCACACAGCCAAGAATTTCTCTCCAATATACAATCTAGTCCTGTCGTTTGTCAATGTGAAGCCACTCACTTTTGTCCTATCAGTACATGCCCTTTTTAAAAGTCCTTCACCAGCTCCCTTCTAATGTCAAAGGAGTCCCAGAAGGCTCTTGCAGTGGACACCTGAACTAACTTGATGTTATTTTGGGTGGCAAAACGTGTCCCAGATGCAATGAATATGGCAGTTCTCCTTTCTGGGGAAATTCCTAATGATCTTTCCTGCATGACAGAAAGATTGAATGTAATCATGTAGCTGACTTGGTGGAATGCTGGTATGTTCTGGGTTGTGTAGCAAACTGTGAAGAAAAGGAGTGGTTAGTCAGGCAGATGGGTATCATCCAGGCATATGAAAAGATTGTTTTCTACTTGGATTTTTCTGAAATGAAACTTTATTTGGGAAGTGTCATCTTTTTGACAAACACCGTAACATTTCAGAAAGGCCCCTTGCCTCCACTGACAGACTATAGATTGGGTAGTGGTGTTTTGCATATCTCCTAGAGGACCCCCTCCAGAGGCATCGTAGCTCAGTGGTAGGCCCTGCTGGAGTTTTGCATTACTGCTTTTTGATATATGAACACACCCTGCAGGGATATAAAAGCTTATTTTTGGGCACCTAGGACAAAGGGAATTGTACTGGCTTTATGTAACATCCCCTTGCCTCAGCTTTTGCTGATGTCTCTGTTACATTGAGGGGTATTTCCCCAATTTTTCAAGTGATCATGACTACACAGAGGCCTCTTATGTCATGAGAACAACAAGGTGCTCTACTCTTTACATCTCCCGGGAGTTATTATGCCCTTGTATTGTCTTCTCCTGCTCTTAAGCAATGAGGTTCAGAGACAAGCAGAAGGTGTATTCAGAGAAAATGTGGGCCGAACTTCATTATGCTGCTCAGGTGTGAGGTTCTGAGCATGGCTGAGGGATAGGAATGCTGTGGATGTTCTCCTGTATAAGGAAGGCCCACGTGTGTCAGGGCAATTTGCTCCCTGCTCACTCTGTGTTGATGATACTGTGCTGAGCCATCTCGTCTGTAGTAATGTTATGAAATGTAACACCATCCTGTCTTCCAGTCAAACCACAGCCTCCGTTCAACCTGACCCATTTGTTCTCAGAGGGTTACAATATTTCTTGGGAAACCTTCTACCAGGAGTCTCCCTTCCACTTTTTGAATAAGGAGCTGGAATATCAACTGCGTTATAAGAGAAGAACCGACACCTGGGAGGTAAGTGAGACATGAGTTTACCATCAAGTAGGATGTACCAGAAAAGAGGAGGACAGCAGAACCAGGACAGCAGCACTGGTGTGGAAGAAGTGCTTTCATGGTTTAGAGAAGTTTTCTTTCTGCTTGACTAAAACCAAGCAAAACCAAAAATTAATCAAGAAGCAGAAGCTGTGTGAGAAGTATTAGTTCCTGTGGGGAAGGGTAATAATTCATTTGGTTTTCATGCTGTCCTGTGTGGAAGGCTCCCCTGGGGATGTGTGCAGTAGCTGACCAGCCAGATCATGGCCTTGCAAAAACAGCATGATAGCAGAGGAGGTTACTTTGCAGGGTTCCTCACTGTGCAGCAGTGAAGGTAAAGGGAGAGCAGTTGCTGTAACCCTGAGTGTTCGGCATTTAATCGTTCACAGACTGAGAAGACTAAAGCTGTTCATGAAGATAAACGGACACTGGTGATCCTGCCGTGGGAGCTGCAGGCGAACGCTGAGTATGAGTTCCAAGTGAGAGCCAGACCCCGGGAAGGCAGCGACTACCATGGGGTTTGGAGTGAATGGAGTTCTCCGCTGTTGCTGAAAACCAGCCCTGCCGGTACACGCTAGCCGCTCTCCTTGTCCTTCCAGTTAGTCCAGTGTCAGAATGCTTTCAGAGCTCTAATCAAATCTAATTAATTAGAACAAATTCTAAATAGTCTAGACAGGTTATGATTAGCTTTTTTACTGAGTACGTGAACGCTGGGCCTGGCTTGTCAGTATTGATGTTCTCACCATCTGGCAAAGCCCACAGAAGAGGATTTGGTGGGGTTGGCTGTAGGTTTGAGTGGCACAGCAGGAGTGCAGCCTCTAGCTCCCTTTTCACTGTCAAATGTCCAGGGTCCTGCTTGCGGCTTTCAGAAGCAGGGGAGATCTCCTCTACTGGGGCTGAGGCGAGTAGGACCCTGCTCTCAAGTGTCAAGTTCTGCATCTGGACTTTGATGGTTGGTCATGCTGGGCATGGGTATTTTGTTTGGTAGCCACCACTCTGCAGAGATGTCACAGGACCTTCTGCATAGAAGTACACTGATGCTTGTTGTGGTGGAACAGAGGCTGTGAAAACAGGGAGTCGTTGGTCCATCAGAGCAGGGCAGGATGACTGCAGTTAATGTCAGCAGCATGCGCTGAGCTTCCCTGCTCTCACTCATCTGCAACTTGAACTGAATTATTACAGGGTTTACATGGTGCTGTGGCAGCAGGGCCAGGCTCTATTTGTTAAGGAATATCTGAGTTCTGGATCTCAAATGTGCATCTTTTCACTGCCAGTAGAGAGTCGCCACCAAGCAGTCATGTAGTCAACACCATTTCTTCATATGTCTCTGACCAGCTGTTCTCTATTTTCACTTCGTGGCCATCTGTGGAGGTGTCCCTAAACCAGGAGTCAGAAACAACAGGGATCTTTGTGGCAGGGAGCTGTCCTGCTCCAAGTTTGTTGGCTGTCTGTGTGTAGTACAGCCAGGCTATGGAGCAGCTGATGCACTGCTCCTTTCTTTGATGCAGTCTGCTCTGAGCATTCTCATTCAGACCTCATGTCTGGAGTGCTGGGGCCCAAGTGACAGCCTCAATGTCCCTGTGAGAGAGTCTAGGGTAGAAATTGAGGGTGTGTCATAGAATCTTTTATTCTGAGATCACCAGGTCCAGCCTGTGACTGATCACCACCTCGTCAGCCAGAGCAGAGCACTGAGTGCCACATCCAGTCATACTGGGAACAGCTCCAGGGCTGGGGACTCCCCTGGGCAGCCCATTCCTGTTGGAAATGGGCCCTGCATGGACATGGACCATTGGAGAAGAGAGAGGGACAGAGAAACAGACTTTGATGCCTGGAAGGTCCAGGAAGATCAACCCTAGCTGGACTGCTATACCACAATATGGACTTGAATACAGTTACCTCAGTTCTCGTTATTCTGTTATTCTCTCGTGCCTGTGGTACTGGAAGCACTGGCAGGCCCAGCCTGTAGGCGTGAGTCCAGCTACCATTGGTCCGCTCCTCTAGGGAGTGGTCTGACCCTGTTAGNTGTCGCAGTCTTGGTCTTTTGGGATTGGACCAGACCGGCGACGGGGGTTCTTTTGCTGCCTGCTGAGTTGCGGTGGATCGAGGCTGCAAGGGCTTAAGGTTGAGTTCACCCACCCCGCGACCCGCAATGAAGACACGGAGACGAAGTGAACACCTTGAAAGCCTAAGCCGATCCCATTTATTAACAAAGTGGAGGGCCTTTTATGCCCTCGGGAGAAAGAACCTTCTAGAAACTGGGTGGAGATAAGGCGGAGCATGCAAATCCGCTACAAACCATTGGAACAAGAACTTATGTGGGTGGCAACCTTGGGAGGATTTCAACATTAACAGAGAACTGGGGTAACTGCAAGCAAAGTCCATTGTATGAAGTCACAGTCCGGCTAGGGATGGTCCTCCTGGACCTTCCATGCGTGGAAGTCCACTTCTTTGTCCCTTTCCTTTCTCCACTCATCCATGTCCATAATCGTGCAGGTGCCATCTCCAACACATTGCAATGACTAACAAGCCTTCCTGTTGCAAAATCTCTTTTTCTCCTCACCATCTTCTGCTTATTGACCAGAGTATAAATGCAAGGTGAGCCTGAATGACCCTTCTCTTTCTCCAGCAGTAACACAGAGAGCAGGCATGGGATGGCTGGTGCTGTTTGGTGTTGTTGTGTCAGTCCTGGCTTCAATCGCAACCTTTCTGGCCAAACAGCA
Source organism: Sakesphorus luctuosus (assembly GCA_013396695.1). NCBI lineage: Eukaryota > Metazoa > Chordata > Aves > Passeriformes > Thamnophilidae > Sakesphorus > Sakesphorus luctuosus. Next base: position 112,196 of record VWZD01006844.1, on the reverse strand, counting down.
GAGGTAAGAATGCTCCAGGAAGCATGAGTAAATCCTTTTACTGAATCTTGAGAAAGATGGGGTGTTCACATGTAGCCATCTTTGTGTCTTATATACTATGCATGGGCAGCTGTGGGTTGTGAGGACTAGCCAAGTATGGTCTCTAGCTGATGTCCTGCCAGGAGTGAGCTGGAGTTCTGCTGCCATTCACCTGGCTGGGACAAGACAGTGGCCCATAGGGATGAAGCAAGGGCCACTCAGCCTCCCAAGCTGTTCTCGTAGTATTGTCTGTGCTCTGCAGTTGCCAGATGGAGCAGTAGCCAGGGCTGGCCTGCTCCTTTTCAAAACTGACATAGGCCCCTCAGTGCTGGCTGAGGGCCCCTCTCCCTTTTGGAAGGTCCCTTGCCATTGCAGAGGTATGGGGTGCTGACAGAGGAGCAACAGGGCTGGCACAGCCCAGGCCCACAAAAGAATTGCATAGGGCAGAGTTCTGAACTGCAGACCACAAGGCAGCCCAGCCAGAGAGGAAAATACACTTCCAGCACTTGGTGCTTTTCCAGGAAGGAAAAAATTGGAACCTCTTTAACATGGATATGTGTGTGCGCAAGTTCTGAGGCCCTGCCTCCTGCAAGGTTCACAAGTAAGGCCATTAGATGGCTCTGGCATCACAAGGCATCCTTGGATTCTCAGCCACTTGCTGACTCATGAGGCTAGGCAGGCTATTTTGGTTGCTTGAAATGGATCTAGAGATGCCTTGCTTTGCATTGGTAATGTGCGCTTAACCTGAAAGCCTTTCTCTTTTCTCTTCCAGCTTGTGGAAGAAGATGGCTTGCATCCCAGACCCTGCTCCCTTTTTCAAACCTCTCTTCCTGGTGCATAATGGAGATTTCAAGGTATAATTGGGCTACAGAAGAACATGTGGAGGGGAGCACATGACAAACTAAAAGGCCATTGCGCTATCCTGGGCAAGGGATTCTCATTAGGGCAGTAGGAGGAGAAATCTGCCTCAGAGGAATGCTAAAAGGCTCCAGATATAGGGACCAGAGCTCTCTAATGACTCTTCTGTGCCCTGAAGACTTACATCATGTCTGTACTGCTTATTCTCTGTAGGTGCTGTCTCAGCTTGTGAGCTGAGTTCATGTGATTTGTGAAGCCTGAGATCTTGATGTGAGTCAAATACCAGAACAGTAACTGGGATTTTTCAAAGCTCCAGTCCCGTGGTGCCATAAGGGCCATGGAACAGACTTAATTGTAGAGGCTAGATCTCCCACTCCAGGCTCTGCAATGACACGAGCTCAACATTAAGCCTTACAGTTCCCTCTGAAGAGTCACTCATGTAGGCAATAGTTACATATATTGTCCACATATAAGATGGCCACAGCTTTGGGGGAAAACAACTGTGTGATAGTACAGTGCAGCTGACTCCTTATGAAGGAAGTGTTGAGTAACTTTGCCTAGCCCTCCCAAATTCTCTTCTCATTTAACACCATCCAAACTTGCTCATGTTACAAAATGGTTTGCAAAAGCTGCAAAGTTTGCTGGAGTTCTAAGGATGCAAAAGTAAAAGCACTTTTAGCATCCATAAATAATTATTTTATTAAGCTGAAGAGCAGCTCACAATCCTGTTATCAAACTGTAAATGTGCTGGCATATGAGTGCAGACATCACTGCCTCTTTCTGAACGAGTTCCTTCTGTTACAACAGAACTGATCAGAGACACTTCACTGTCTGCTTTTTCTTTTTGCTTTTTCTAAGACCCCCTGGGAGAGGGACACCAGCTGGGCCCTAATGATCTTCATGTGCTTTCCCACTGCTGCGTGGCTGATGTTTGTAATTAGGTTAAGCAGGTAGTCTTGGAGGTGTGCTATTCAGGCTGAAGCCTGAAGTGACTGTCTCCCCTCCTTCCTGCTTTCCTTATTCAGACCTGTTACAGCTTCCTATATCTGCACCAGAGGGGTACTTGCATCCTCTGGTGAGGCAGCTGGCGCACTAGTTGCTCTCAGGGGAAGGGCCATGTGGATCCAGTGTGGGAATTCCTGGGCTAGTGCTCATGGTGGAAAATCAAAGCTCCCTGTGTGCCAAGAGCCATGCTTCTCTCAGGTGAAGCCATGGGCTTCTCTGTTCTGTGGGAAGTACATTCCTGCTAGTGTCTGCTTAGGCTGTTCAGTGCTGGGAAGGGAAGGAGTCTCAGTTGCCCAAAGCTGAGTTACTCTCTAGTAAATGTGCAGATCGAAGCTGCAGTTGCCCACACAGTCACAACACAAGATCCACAGGCAGGGGTGTCCAGAGGATGTAGAGACATCACTAAAAAGTGAACAGACTTGTCATTTTTGCCAACAAAAACACAGTTAATGTATGTATGTATGTATGGCTCACCTTCGTGAACAAATATTTGGGAAGGGCTCTCCCCACGTGGGTATGCCCTTCCAGCCTGTGCAGTGGATGTTTTAGGTGAGGCACAGCGTGCACGGAACTGGCCCCACCCTTTAACTCCTAAGGTTCATCAGCCATGGCCGAGTGAGCTTGGACGGTGACAGTGAAGTCCTCAGGATTAGAACCTACAACCCTTGGCATTGCCAGGAGGTCTCCCATCCAAGTACTAACCGGGGCTGACCCTACTGAGCTTCCAAGATCTGATGGACTCAGATGACAGGGAGGCATTTAACTGCCTATACAGTTAATGTAGGTCTTATTCAACTGCATCCTGCCTGCGTCAAAGAAATGCAGGTTTTCTTAGGTTATGTCTGTGAATAATGTTTACAAATTACAGTAGTAATGCTCTGCAGACAGCAGTCCTGAATTGGGTAGGAAAGAGGGAAACTATTAGAGAAAAACTTAAGATGTATAAGGGAAAGTTAAGGAACACTTTTTACTTGTGAGTATTTGAGTTCTTAAGGTTCATATTGAGTGGGATTTTGCGAACAAGTGTCAAGAGGGAATAGGAAATATTCTGCCCACTCAGTTCTAAGAAAAGGATTTTTCTGCTGTTTCCTCAAATAGTCCCTGGCCTGGGACTTCGAGCTGATGCATGAAAGAATGCTGCTATGGGCAGTGGCATTCTCTGCAGCACAGAGAAAACTGCAAAGCTGTGCAGACCTCTCTGAGCTAATTACTTTCAGCTACTTCAGTCAGTTCTGCAGCTGCCTCTGTCTGGTAATAACAGCATCTCCTCCCCTGTTACATTGGAAGAGTTGGTGATTTTAGAGTTTGCCTCTGAAAGCATAAGAACTTTAGTTATTTCTGTGAAGCCTCAAAACTTTTCATACTAACCTCTCCCTATATGTTCTTTTCTGCAGAAGTGGGTTGGTGGATCCCATATGAAAATGACCTTTGATTTCTTTGAATGGGGAATAGTCCTTCCAGAAGTCCTAGAAGTTTACACCACGCATCCTTCCAACAGCACCTCACAGGAAGAGCTGCATGAGCTGAGAAAGAAGCTGCCTTGCAAGACCTGTGTATCTTGCCTGACTGCCCCAGGCCATGACAGCCAGTCCCTGCAGTCCAGTGTCAACAGCAGTGGTGGGACCGAGGACCAGTCATACGGGCACTTGTCCATTGACACAGTGACTGTGGCTGATGAATCTGCATCCTGTAACTGCCAGTGCAGCTGTAACCATGTGTACAGGGAACATGAGCATACCAGTGAGGGAGATGGTAGTGCTGGAGAACCTGGTTACCCGAAGGTTAACACTGATGAGGAAGACAGAAAGATATCCTGTGACTTGCACCTGGCTGAGCTGAGCATGCAGGACAAAATACTTGCTTCAGGCTCTGTGTCCACAGACCCCTTGAGGAGCACAATTGTCCCAGCCCACCAGCAAGTAGAAAGGTCTTTAGAAGGAGGAGTGGGGAGCATCCTAGAAGCCCTTTGTTTGCAGCCTCATCAATGGGATTTGGAAAGTCCAGGTTCTCTACCTTCTCCTGATGGTGAAAGTGTTTCCTACAGTGAAGGCTCCTATGACTTCTTCCCTCACAGTACAAGGCCTGGTGACAGTTACCCTATGATCTGTGTAGACTTGGACACTATTGACAGTGGCTTTGTGGACTCAGACTGTGGAAGTCCACTTGATTGTGAGTTTGGGCAAAACAGTCAGACCAACTGTGGGCCCATCCCTCTTGAGCAGGAGAGGCAGGACTTTCCACGGAGCTATGTCAAGCAGTGGGTCTCCTATCACTCTGACAGCCCTGTCAGTGGGACACAGACAAACTAAGGACTTGATGTTGCCTGGCAGAGTGTGGGGCCTTTCCATGTGGTGCCAGGAGCAAAGTGTTAGCGAAATTCAGAAGAGAAACAAAATTTACTTTGTGTAAGCTCTATTGCATACAACTGAAAACTGTTAGATCCACATAAACCCCATGCCATTTCTATTGCCACTTTTGCTATTAATGTCTCAAATGTGTTATGATTGATCATTCCTGGGTTTTTTTAAGAATCCTAGGTACCTTGAAAATTATCCTCCAGCTTGTGTAGATGTGCAAATTTTTTTACAGTAATCTTAAAAAGAGTACAGAACTTTAAATTATTTTCCTTGATATTCTCACATGACTTGAGAGTTTGGCTGTACGTGGAATCTTAGAAGTACAACCCATGGCAAGCACGTTTGCTACATTAAAGTTCTCCTACCCTTTCCAAACATGTGGTGATACTTTTCCTACTAATATCTTTGGCTCTTTAAACCCAGCTGTAGTAGTTCATTAGTTACAGAGGTCCCAGACCTGTCCATTGCCTATGATCAAAACCAATTCTTACGTAATAATCATAGAAATGTGTGTCCAAAAGAACAAGCGCAACTTGGGTTTCAGAAAGACTTCGCCTTTCCAGGTAGAGTCTGCAAATCAAAAGTCTTCAAAACATAATTCCAGTCAAATTCTTGCTACTAGCCTCTGAGTCAGCTTCTCTCTCAGCTCTTCACAGGCTTATTAATTGAGTAGCTTTTAGAACTATGCCAAAATTTCAGAAATGTTGTCCTAGCTGCATGGGCATGCAACTTCTGCTTTGGACCTGCTCTGCTGCTGTTAACAAGACAGTAGCACAGATTTGGTGCAATTTCTGCTAGCTAATAAAGCCAATTATGAAACTGCAATTTACACTGTAACTGTGACTCTGTTTCCCTCTGAAATCTCTGTATTTCTGATTCACTTAGGATAATTGTCTTTAAAAGTTACTGCACTACTGAAAGTGAATGTGAAGACCTACGTTTATGTAAGCAGAGTGCTACGAACCCAGAGGCTGCCTGGCTCTAAGAGGTCCTATCCCGAGAGAACCTTTGTGGTGAATGATGTTTGTTTCCAGTGCAGTAATAATCTGTTATTGTTGTGATACCAATAAACTCCCTCCCCTCTTCTCTGTCTCTTACCTGAGACTATAGGCAACCCCACAGCTCCCTAAACAGGAGGGACAACTGTAATGAAGAGAAGCAATTTCTTTCACAGGTGAGTGCTGGGACAGCCTTGCTTTGCATCCACATCCCTGGTTTGATTGTTCAGAACAACCGTGGTATCTGCTATGTTGATTTCGGACCTACATGGCTTAGTTTTGCCCATGTTGTTATTACTCCCTCAATATATCCCTAGCTCAGTGGGTTCCTAGGCACCGCTCTAAGGATTAGATTTTTTGGTTCCTTCCCTCCTTATTTTCCATTTTTCTTCTCATCTACTGACATAAGTTGTGGGAGGTCTTCACATGCTGATACATCCTCCCAGCTGCATAACCAGTCCCTCACATGCCCTCCACAAACTGCAGAGGATGACCCCAACTCCACTGCCCTGATGAGCTGAGCCTGCCCCACACTGTCCTTCAAGGGCTCTTGCATCAGGCTCATATTGATGTAAACATGGAGTAGGCAGAAGCCTTTCTGATGGTCTTAACACCATCTTCTGCAGCTTCATCTGGCAGCTATTTTCACTTCGGAAACTCCATTGTGGTAACTGACCCCAGGCTGCTGAAGGGAAGAAGGGAAACTCACCTGCTATTCTTGGGCCCTGTACATCTCAGTTCTGTGTGCTCTTTGTGTCTCTTTATGTCATTGACCCCAGAAATGCTGAAGGAGCTGTTTCTGCTACTGTAACACTGTACATCTGGTAGAAGGTGGTAATTTGGTGCTATGTTGGACTAAAAGTTACCTCTGGTCACCCCAGGAGGCAGATTTTGTGGGCAGGTATGTAGCATAAGGTATTAAAATAAGGGAGGCTGTGCCCTTTGAAACAAGCTGTAACAATTAAGCCTTTGGTCAATGACTTGTCACTGTAGATGTGGAGTGGTTTGCTATGTGGGGTTTTCAGTGTCTCCTAGGTGCAAACTGCAAATATCCCTTACCCAGCAGTATCTAACTTGGAAAGCTTATGTTTTCCCAGTAATGCTAGGGCCAAAAAGCAGGTACTTGGAGAAGCACCATAATTCATTCTGTTGTACCAGTTTTGAAACGTCCATCTCCGTCTCTGCACGCCCCGTCTCTTGGCTTATACTGACAGACTGTTCAGTTTGTTCTTTGACTGCTTCTCTCTTCCCCTTCTCAACACTAGAACCATGTACAGGACTGACCTTGATGGATCCTGGCTGTAACATTGCCATTGCAGCTGGGCATGGGAAGATCTGTTCCTTATGCACCCTGGGATCGGGACACAGAAGCGCTGCAATGCTCATTGCCTTTGCTTCTAGAACTGTCCTTTGAGCACAGAGCAGTCAGTTGTGGAGGCAGCTCAAGGCGCTTCAGGGGCCTGAGTGCAGCTGGGCAGAGGCCTGGGGTGAAAGCAATTTCACTTCACATCCAGACAGGGCTAGGAAATGGCTTTAGAAAGCTCTTCTCTTGGCCTTTTTTTTTTTTTTTTAATAAAAGTTACAAGCAGATACTTTTATGTTGAGCAAATTGCTTGGCCTTTTAAATGTTAACCCTTTAGCAGAAATTCCTGTTTCTCCATGACTAAAGAGTAATAGCAGATACAGCTACTTTAACTCAATCTGATAACCTGAGCAGTTTTTCATTGGTTCTTGAGATTATCTTTACAATCGGGCACAGTAAGCTCTCTTTTATTATGCCACTGCTGCTGATCATCAAACCACAAAGCCTAAACTATCAAGGGACAGAAGCAGTGCGAAAAGTGACATTTCCTTTGAGCTGGTAAGACAGTTTAACATATTTCTGTTCCATGCATGGCATACATAATGTTAGGATATGTCTCCTGAGCTAAGATGTTGAAAAATATTTCCTTTACCTAAATGTGGAATTATTTCTTGTACTAAAACCTAGAACAAAAGAAGCACCAGTAAGGTCTCTGTAGTTTTGTTCTGCTAGTTTTCTGAGCACAAAAAAACCACTATTGCATTAATTCTGATGGACTGTGCTCAAAAAAAGGACCACCTTGAAATATTTTTTTTTTCCAGGTACTCATCTCTGACTGCAAGAGATGACTGTAAAGGAATCCAGCCAAAACATTCCCCAGTGTTTAGGACTTTGCAGACAAAAATATACTTTTTTTATGTATGTGTGAATATTGCTTTATTGCAATAGTTATCCTTTGTAGTAGCACTTTTTCTGGGATTCACGTATGTCAAATCTAAAAGTACATGGCTGTTGGTGAGCATCCAGTTGTGAAAAAATGGCTTTCCAAAGATGAAGGTGGAAAAGGCTGGTTATATGCAGTTCTCTCTGATAATATGTGCAGTTGAGAAAATCCAGCGCCTTTTTCTTCACTCCCCAGCAGCTGATCGTGTGAGTCTGCTGGGTGCACTTGATGTGCTGCTGTCAGACGGGCTCCGAAGCCTAAGTATTCAGAAAGTAGATAATCTATCACTAATTTTTCTTAAAGGACCTAAAAAATTTTTTTCCTTAGAGGCAGATATTATTGTTCATAATGGGTACCCCTCTAATCACGCTTAGTAGCATAAGGGATTGCTCTGGAGAATTTACACTTGGGCAGCCTTAGTGGATGGAGGGATGTGCTCTTGGTACAGACGTACTATTGCCTGTCATTGTTTTACTTGACAGGTGCCAATCAGTGTCCTGCTTTTCTGTGGTGCCTGTTGGTGCTTCCTCTGCAAGAGAGGTAAGCAAAGGAAGGGATTATGGCCAAGGGAGAGCAGGGCCCTTATGACTTCTTGCTAGGATATAACAAATGGAAACCGTGTTCAAGGGTCCAGGTCTGCTGTGTCTGCTCCCACCAGGCACCACTGGTTGTATCACAGAGTGGTGTGGGTTGGAAGGGATCCCTGCCATGGGCAGGGACACCTTCTACCAGCCCAGGTTGCTCCAAGCCCTGGCTAACCTGTTGGACACTCACAGGGATGGGGCAGCCACAGCTTCTCTGGGCACCTGTGCCAGGGCTTGCCCATCCCCACAGGGGAGAATTTCTGTCCAGTATCCCATCTAACCCTGTCCTCTGTCAGCAGGAAGCCCTTACTGCCCTGTCCTGGCACTCCATACCCTTGTTCAAAGCCCCTCTCCAGCTTTCTTACAGCCCTTTTAGACACTTGAAGGAGCTTTAGGGTTTCCCCAAAGCCTTCTCTTCTCCAAGCTGAACAACCACAATTCTCTCATCCTTTCCCCACAGTAGAGAGGCTCCAGCTCTCCCATCATCTCTCTGGCCTCCTCAAGACTTGCTCTGGTAACTCTGTGTCATTCTTATGTTGTGACCCCAGAGCTGGATGCAGTGCTGCAGGTGCTGGTCTCACAAGAGCAGAGCAGAGGGGTAGAACCCCTTCCCTCAGCCTGCTGGTTGCGCTGCTTTTGATGCAGGTTGATGAAAAGTTGGCTTTCTGGGTGGCAAACATACACTGCTAGATCCCATCAAGCTTCTTGTGAACATCAGTACCTTGCTGTGGGACTGAGCAAGCCCAGTGCCTTTGGAACAAGTCTGTCCGGTGTGTCGCTCCAGGGCCTCGTTGCATTTGGTCTCTTTCTTTCCTGTGGAGTGAAGGTGGTTCTCTCTTCCTCTGACAATAGTTTTCATAGGGTTTTTCTGCCTTCACCCACAACTCCACAGTGTTGCAGAAACTGGGCATTAGAACACAAAAAAGCAGCAGACAGCCTGCCTAAAAAGTTGATCTGTCTTCCAGTGCTGGCAGCTGCTGCAATAGTGCCCACACTGCTGGCACTGGGCTTCCATCTCAGCTAAGGGCATTTTTTATTATTTTTTAAGAATACCCAACAAAGATCTATAGACTAGAAGTCTTGCATCATACGTTTAGGCAAAAGGTTTCAGCAATAAAGGCAGTTCCCCTTTGTAGAAATTCTACATTTTGTTTCTGTCTAATTGTATCTTACCTTCACTGTCCAACAACTGGATCTTTCCATCTTTCTCTAGTAGATTTAAAAAAAAATCATCTTTTTCTCCCACCTGAAATCGCTTTCCTGTGTCAGATACTTAATAGCTGCTGTGAAATTACTACTTAGCCTTTCCATTGGTTAAGGTAAAGAGATTTAGTTGGTCTTTAATTGTTGATTTCTGCGGAAAGTTATCCAAGATTGAATAATTCTTTTACCTCTTTTCAGAACCATTTTTATATTGATGGCAACTCTTTGTTTAAATAATGGATCCCAACAGAAGTTTTATGGTGTTAAAATCCTACATCTAGCTGCAATAACATTTCTTTTAACTCGTATGTATCCACAGTCTGTGGTCAGCCCCTTTAATTGCATTAACGTACAGCATCAGCTTGTTCAGCTGGTTATGTGCTATTTCCTGAAATAATTTTATGATAAGCCTTTCAGAGTTCTGTGTTCCATGACCTACTTAGGACTAACATTCATGGCTTCTAACACAAAAGTTTGCATTTAAACGTGCTGTGTTTGTTTCCAGGTGAGCTAGAGAGTCAGAAATGTCTGACACATTTCAAACATTGCAGAACTGAAGAAAGAACTTCTTGAGTGGGATCAGGGAGTTTATCAAATTAATAGCAATTACCTCAAAACATTCTGTCCTGCTTTACTTATCTTGACCTATGTGTGTTTATTTGTTTGTGTGCTGAACAAGTTCTTGTAAGCACATGTGCAATTCTACTTAGTGCAGCTCTATCATATTTAGTTACTATTACTGTATTTATCTCAGGGATCATATGCAACCCTGATTAGAATGATAAGCAGCAGAGGCTTCATGCCTTCCAGCCTCCCACAGCTCAAATCAGCTAATGGTGATGCTTCCTCTTGACAACCCCCACTCTGAAGAAGGTTTGCAGCAAAACAGAGTTTACCAAAAACCCATAAATGAAGAGGTGGTGAAGTGGGAGCCAAAAAGATTCCTTTTCTCTTGATAAGTTTCTGAGACATTGTATTTATTTTACTATTTAATTCAGAAAAGGGACACCACAAGCAGGCATAATCACAGGCAAGAAGTTTTGTGTGGTTGCTCCTGTCTGTCTTTGTGAAATTTGTGACTGGAAGGATACTCTTGTATCCAGTCCAGTTCCTGCTATGCAGCCATCAGATCACTTAAACCCTTCAATAAAACAATCCTAATGATTTAAATATCACAATCCTTGCTAAGCATACCTTCTTTCTCGCTCACTGCTATTCAAGATTACTTCAGACCCTTTGTTGGTTAGAAATCATGATCTTACACTATAGCCAGGCTATATCTGTTTGGTCTTGTGCTAATGCTGTCCTTAGTGTTTCTCCTATCCTGACACTCACTCTCTGGCAAATTTTGGTTCTTTGTTGTTGCTTTTAAAATAAGAACTAGCCCAGGCTCTTTTGAGACAGAACATTCTCACACCCTTTCGTTAGCCCAGCCCTAGAGCTCAGTTCAGTGTCCATGCTGGTCAAGCAGTGCAGTGTTCCTCCGAAGTTCTTTTAATTTTTCAAGAAACTGCTTTTGTTTATACTTATTAGTGGTCCCTGTCTACAAACTCACTCCATGTTTTCTTGGTTTCAGGCTCCTCAGAACATCACACTCCTTGTAGCAGTGCTGTGTTCACATAATGGCAACTACTGCAAACTGGAAACATCTTTTAAAAACACCATGTATTGCTGAGTAGATCAGGTCCATGTTCTTCATATTAAACTTTGCCATAAACTCACCAAATGAGAAACTTTTAGTGACAAAGTATAATTTTAAATTAAAACTTCATCAGGAGAGAATTCACAGAATGGAATATCTGATTAAAAACAAAAAAAGAGAGAGTGAGTGCAGCATAATCCTATACAGAGGTAGTGTTCCATATTGCAGAAGATACACTTCAAACATCCTTACACAACCCTTCAGTGAACTGGGGTAATGATTAGGTCCCAAATATTCTACATCCCTCAAGGAGTGCTTTGACCAGGAGGGTATCAGTTATTCTGTGTTTCTGTTTTCTGAATATGCAGTAATTATGTCTGCTCCAGGAGGCCCCTGAGCAGCAAATGCCTGGAGACTGAGACTGTTTTCAGAGAAGAATATCTATGCTCTATTGCTACAATTTTCTCTACACACGTAGTTTTTGTTGCTGTCACAAACAGGATACAGGCAAACATGAACACTTTTTCCAGCTCACTGTGGCTCTCTGCTGCTCTTAAATTGTCATAAACCACATGCCAAAAATGCAGGGTGAAGGAAAGCTGGAACATCTATCCTTTCACCCACTCGATCAAATTGCAAGAATTAAATATTTCCTTTCATGTAGCTGGTGCTTTAGATTCCTGTGCAAAGTACTATTTAATGCCATGACAATAAGAGTTCCTATAGAAGAAATTATATAGCTGAGTTGGTGCCCTCTCTGAGCAATTCAAGATCAGCTTGTGTGACAGTGGCAGAAGCAAGCAGGTGAAACTTCAACCTGCTGGTACAAATACTGACAAAACTGCTCCTAAAAGTTTTCCTGTTTTAGATACTATCTGGAATGGGAAGAGTTGTGTGGCAGCTGGACCTCCAGCTGTATGTTGCTGCTGTGCTGCTCTTTGGTGGAGGAAGAGGGAGAGGTAAGAGGAGATCTGGAATAGGCCCACTGGAGGAAGACAGGCACATGGCTGTGCTCATTTTTCATTCACAGACCCATAAATATGCAACCCAGTATCTTGTGACTGCTCTGTCCCAGGTGCCAGGAACTGGTGCAGCAGGCTGGCAGTGCCAGCCCTGGGGAACTGAGCATATACTGAACAAGCTAGGCAGCAGAAAAAGTATAGCCACTGCCCAAGGTCCCTGCCTTAAGATCTTACGTTCGTCTCATGCAGTGAAGTGTGGTACAACAGAGGAAGAACGTGACGGGGAAGATTAGATGTAGAGTCAGTAAAGGAAGCACTAGCAAGTAATGCATTTATTTGATGTACTGAGCAAGGCCTCATCCAGTGATACACAAACCCAGCTCTGGTCTCCTTCCTCTGCAGAACTCTCTGGCAGCCTGACCTGCCTGAATAACTATGTGACTACCGTGAGCTGCATGTGGGCAACAGAGAGTCCCGTGGGCAACGGACCTTTCCACCTGCATTTCACCAAGTAAGAGCCGCACAACGAGAGCTGTCTGTGGCACCCCAGCCCTGGCATGGGCAGAATAGCGTGGAGAAGCAGAGATGGGGGCCAGCCACGGGCTTTGTTCCCTCCACAGCAGGAGGAGACCTGTGGCACTTGGAAGCTGCTCCCCTCTGTGGGCCCGCGGCCTTGGCTGCTGCACCAGAGGACCAGTGCCCATGGCTACATGTTCTCCTGCTAGCTCTGGGCAGTCCAGCCAGCCAGTGAAACCTTCTGGCAGACGCCTCAGCACAGGGAGCCTTCCCTTCCCAGCCTCTGGCCCCTGTGATCTGGGAACTTCCAGAGCCCATCCTACATGAAACTGCCTAATCAGCTTCTAATAATTTCTTGCCTTTTTGCCCAAAAACTAAACCCTTAGTCCTTTAATCTGTATTAGTTTTTATATCTATCTATATCTATACATCTCCAAGTCCAGTGAGTTACAAGCTTTAATAATAGATTTAGACTATTATCTGAATAAGTGTTTCCTCTAATAAAAAAAAATGGTTGGATAGTTTGCTATAGATAATTTGAGGTAAATGTGTTTAGATTATGTAACAACACTGTCTTGACCACCAGTAACTATTACATGAGGGGAAGTTACGCTGACATCAGATGCCTCATATTCTTATAGAGTTAAGCCAGAAATATCCTAACTCTTACTAATACTGGATTTGAAATCTATGAAAAAATGCTGAGCTGGTAAACCGTGATATCCCAGTTTCTTGTGGGGTCGCAAGCAATGAGAAAAATTTGCTAATAAATGGGTAAACCACAAAACAACAAACCAACTTCCAACATGTTTTGCTGTCAGTGCTGTTGTTTGTTCCTAGCAAAAGAGGCCTTAATGTACAACTTGTTACCTCTGTGCTACGCACTTATAACTAACAGTCCACCCACTCCTTTCCCCCTATGCCACTGCTTTCCTGGCAGTGACATGCAGCCCTCTCACTCTCAGAGGGAGCAGGGCACAGATACTGGGCTCTGTGTGCAGCTCCTCAGAGGTCTGGTGCTCTCAGCAGTGAGGTTATGAAGGTGTCTCCTTCCTCCTTCAACCCTTTCATCCAGCCAGCTTTAGGATTGCTCTCTGTGCTGTCTCTTCTGAAGAGGTTCATCGTCTTCCAGAGTGTGGTGCTGTGCTAAGCTGCCATATGTTTTTCATAAACTGAAAAAGCACTTAATTGTATGACTTAGAAGAAACTTTCAGCCTTTTTACTCTTTTAGCCTCTGGTCAAAGGGCCACAACGCCAGCTGCAAACTGAGTGCCACAGAGAGCACACAGAATCAATACCACTGCACAATCCATTTAGCCAGCCAGATATTGGAAACAGATGGATATAGAGTCTCTCTGCAAGGAAACTTCTTTGGACATAACCACACATATGTTACCTTTCCAGAGTACAGTCCCCGCAAGCACAGTAAGTATGAACAAGGACAGCTTTGAGCTGCAGCTCTGCCCAGCAGCTTTGGCAGAGCTCTGATACGCTCTCTAACAAAGGGTGTCTCAAAGACAGCAAGAGAAACAGATGAAAACAAGCCAGACCGCCCACCTCTGGAGAGTGTGTGTGTGGACTGTAGCAGTGAGGATGCAGTCTCTGAGTCTCCCCATTCTGACCTTTCCAGGACTTTCAGAGAGGGCTGGCTCTGGAGCACCTCTCAAGAATACTTCTCATTTGCATTGTGTTTTCTTGTGCTATGGATACTTTACAATTGGATTGCCACAACTGTTTGTTTTGTTGTTTTATTTTTTTCCTGAGAAATCATGTAATGAGGAACCAAAGTCATGGATTTAATTGAATGTCCCATGGCCTGGTACATCAGAGAAATGCTCTAGTATCTGAAATCTCAGAGCTTGTCTGTGTTAGTGGTATGTTGTAAGGGTAGAATGTGACATCCAGAATGGTTTTTTGATTGCAAGATTATCCCCAGAGACTACTGGAGTTATCATCAGTTCTGTAGCTGCTCTGTTTCATCCTATAAGCTAATTTGGTCTACTATTTGTCTTAATTTCACTCTTTAGACCCAGTTTTATCTTCCAAGACTTTAGTTAGCCTAGTGTCATGCATCTCCTTTTGTGAAAAAACGTGCCTCCTCTCTTCACAGTAAAACTTGATCCACCTTTGAACCTCCAGAGCAACACCACTGCCAACAAGTGTCAGATATGGTGGAGTGTGTGGAACATGCCTTGGTACCTCACTGAAATTCTCCAATATGAACTGCAGTATAAGGAGTACGGCATGCCCTGGGAGGTAACTGAATGAGGCATGGAGTGATGCTGCCCCACTCTTTGGGCACAACAGCCTTGCCAATCAGCTCAGGGCTCTCTGCCAGCTGACTTTTAAGCTGGCCTTTCTGGTTTCCCATATCAAGGTTGAAAGATTTTATATAAATCAATACTGGAAATCAACAGCTCTTCTTCTCATGAACCCTGTATTCAGAAGTCACCCATCCTCATGCAGGCCCTCTTCTTGCATCTAAGAAAAGATTTGGAAAAGAAAATAGAAGGGAAATAAAAACCAACAAAAAAAAGAGTATTTAAAAGACCAACCCTTTGTCCAGCCTCATTTACAGAAATGCTTTGTAATACTTTGCAGATTGCATTGAACAAGACATCTCCCAGTCCACTGCCACAGATAGAAATTGAAGCCACAGAGCTTCGCAGTGGTGTTACTTATGTTGCAAGAGTTCGCTGCAAAGTTTCCGAAAATGAGAATTCCTACCACAGTCAGTGGAGTGAATGGAGCCAGACAACAGTGTTTCGAAGAGCAGGTACAAAGAATGTTGTTTTCATCTTAATTTCTTTTCATGTTCATATTCTAAAAAAAGGAAGATAAGTAAAAAGGAGCTTTTTAAATCAGAACTGTCTTTCTTCAAAGTATTCACAGCCAAATTACTTTCTTTGAGGTCTTTAGCAGCCTGTTTCTTTTGCACTGCTTGGTTATTTGGGGTTCTATCTTGACTTCCAGATTTTTGTTAAAAATTTGTGTGCTGATTACTTTCCTAGATGTACCAAAACTGTCTGAGAAGATCCTAAATACCAGAACTATGCAGCTCTTGTTCATTCCTCTGAGTTTTGGCACTCTACTCTATTTATTCTGGAACTGCAAGCTTTCAAGGTATGTGATAGTTTTTCATTAAGTTCCCCTTGATCTTTATAGCCTGAAGAAGATAAATCAAGAGTTGTTATATCCCTTTTCCTTCCTGTTTCTGCTGCACAAGCTCAGTCATTTCCAAAAGCTCTTTAGACAATCTTTGGACATGACATATGACTTGGCTGATGATAGTTAATGACCCACTACAGAGTCCTTAAGGAGACCCAAGTACCTTTGTGACTCCCAAACTCAGTTCAAACTCAAGGATGAGGGTCTCTTGGAGTTAAAGAAATTTAAAGCCATGGAAGTTTTTTGTTAAGCTTCATGTAGATCAATGAAAAGCACAAGTACACAGCAATCCACAAAGGTGGTTAAACTGATGTCAATGTTAAGCTACTGATGATGTACCTGGCAGCAGTTGGTGTGTAAAATACCAATATCAGCAAGTGAGACTGACTCAGATTCAGTTGAGACTGAGTTTACAGAGAAAAAAGTAGTTTGGAACCTTCGTTCAACCATCTTCTGTAATTTTTTATGCTGGCAGAGCAAAAGGAAATCTTCTACCTCTCTTTCTGCCTTGGCATGCATTAAGCTTCATACACATATCATTCTTAGAGAAAGAGAATACTGATAAAATGTGATAAAATATTTTCACAGGATAGACTCTAATAAATGGGCAAGGATGTCAGGCAGAATTTCAGTGTGTACATGTAATGAAACTAGAACTCTCTAAAACACTTCCAAAACCAGTGGTTTAGATAAGTAAGTTGATTAATAAATGCTTAAATACATTGGTGCATATAATGAGCAATAGACCAGTATTAAGTTTGTGAATATTCCTAAGAAACTTTTAAGACTACTTCAGGCTAGAAACATTAAATGCATGCACAAGAAGCAGACAAACAATTCAACGAGATGTCAGAAATCATGACAAGTCGGCTTCTTGTGCAATCTTTCTAACATTAAGTGTGGGAGGGGTGTTGTCTAATCAGTATCATGGAGACAGAATACAGGAAAAATTTCTGTTTTTTTCAAGTGTTGTTTTCTCACTTTAGGGCAAAAAGCCTCACCTGCTTTAACATTCCCACACCAGCAGCTTTCTTTCAGCCACTCTACAGTTTGCACAATGGGAATTTCAAGGTAAGAAATAAGTTTCATTTCTTTCTTATGATCCTCAGCTCAATATGGGAGGATTATTTTTTTTCTGGGATTAATCATTCTAGCTCCCAAGCAGAGTTACTGGCAGGTGGTTCTGATCTTCCTTAGAGTTTACAGTTTCTCAGTTTCCTGCCTCCACATACCAGGGACCCTCAGAGCTTCTGTCTAACTTCTCACTTCTTAGAAGGGGAACCCCTCCAGTCACTTCCAGCTCTGGCTGAATCCAAAAGGGGCACCCTGCCCTTTCAAAGCCAAAGCAATACAAGTAGTTTGCATTCTGTTCTGGAGGTGAAATCCTGTAAAATTTCTTGTAAAGCTTTGTGAACTTAGCAGCTAGATTCTCTACCCTACTACTCTAACTTGGCCTGTTAGATTTGCACTAAACCTCTGGATTATTGTGCCAAAGCCATATACACAGAACAGTAATTTTGAAATAACTATGCAAAATGACCCAAAGCTACTGATCCTTTCACTAGGACTGGGTTGGACCTAATCAGGCTTGTAGCCACCTTGGAAGAGAAGAGGCCAACAACTCAAGCAAAGTGACTGCAGACAGAGTTTCTGATCTAAACACCCAGGAAGTGATTTCCCAGATCTCCTGGAAACCTATGGAAAGCACAAATCTGCTTGCTGCAGAAGAAAACTTTGTATTTGCCCCACGTCCAAGCCAGCAGTACGTCCCCAGCAGGTATGTCAAAGCTGGAGAGATAGAAGCGAGGCCAGGACTACTGTTTGCACCTCACCATGCTGATGATACAGTCGGCCTGAAAGTCTTCGAAATAGTGGAAGACAACCTTGAGAGCTCTAGCGCAGGAAGGAATTATCCCTCTCACTCACAACATGGAAAGGGTGACTTTCTTATGCTTCCGAAATCTTTGGAGATAGCAGATGTGTCCTTTAGTGGTAGCGACTATTGTACCTTGTGTGACAATGATACCACAGCAGGTCTGATTCCCGCTGAACTACTGAAGCTCTCCGATGGCAACAGCCTCGTCAAACATCAGAATGCTCACTGACCTTCCCTGAGGAATATGCCTACAGAGATTCCTGTGCTCTTCCCTCAGCTCCCAACACTGTCTTCCCCAATGGCTTCAGTGATGACTGTTTAGACAACTGAAAACATTTAAAAATAAATCTTCAGTTTCTGTACTTCAGAAGAACATTGTGACCAAGTCCTCTGGCTAGCAAATACCACCCCTATAGGCATGGCAGAGCCTGACTCCAGCAAAATCTGCTGTCGCAGAGACACATTCCCCTTCCTCAAATTAACTTCCTGGCAGCAGAGGTCACTAACGGCGAGCTCCAACCAGCCGGCGGCGGCGGCAGCAGCGGCGGCAGCAACGGCACCCCCGCCGCTCCCTCCCGGCCCCG
>VWZD01006844.1:67221-93840 GCA_013396695.1 Sakesphorus luctuosus | reverse complement strand
CCCGGGCGCCGGGGCCGGCCCGGGAGCGGTGGCCGCTCGTGCCAAGCGCTCTGCTGGAGGGAGGCGGGTGGGCGGGCGCTGCCCTCCGTGCGGTCGGTCTCGGGGCTGCTGCTCCCGGGGCTCCTTCCGCCCCCCGGTCCGGGGTCGCGCGTGAGGGCCTCGCTCCCGCCCGAGCTCGGCCCGTCCGCGGGAGGAGGCGAGGCCTCAGCCGAGGGTGGAGGGGCCTCCCCGTGGCCTCTCGCGGAGCTCCACTCCCCGTTCCGGGTGCGGGGAGTTGGCGTGGCTTTGCCGGGCCGGCGTCCACCGGGAGAGCCGGCGTTGTTGCCCTGGGGGAGCCAGCTGTTACTCTGCAATCGATTTCTTTTGTAGTGGGAACAAACGCGTGAGGAATATCGTGAGGGTCACAGTAGGACGCCGTTTCACATACGTTTGTTTACGTTATTGTGACACTGTAAAGTTCTGGCGCTTTGCGTGCACTGACTAATGTAAGATGGAGCTGTAGCTGGTACGCAGAGGTGGGAATGGTAAATCTTAGTTCGCGTTGTCGGTTGTACAGTTTACTTAATGTAGACCTTCCCTGGTGAAAAGAAAAATACCCCCAGCTTTGACTGCTGTTGGTATAACTACCTGTCGGTGCTGTTTCCTTATCTTTGTGTGCGTGCTGCTGGGCGTTTGGGTCTTGTTTTCTTTCTGCCAGTTCCAAGCTGCCAAGCCTCGTTCTGCAGCGCTTCCAACTTCCGTCGGGTGGGATTGGCTAAGGAGGGTCTCCTGTGTGCTGACTGGCATAGCCACGGTGGTTGTTGTCATCCTGTTTCACTGCGCTCTTCTGTTCGTGCTCAGGAATTTTTTTTGCATGAAGATGTTGCACATAATCATATTTATTGACTGAAGATGAGAATAATGCATGGAATAACCCTGCAGAGCTCATGAAATGCTACACCAAGGACTATGAAATAAACCAGTGTTTGATTATTAAAGACATTAATTTTTCTACTTGATAGAGCTCTGTATAGGTGCTTCTTAACATCAGAGGTGACTTCTGTTTACTTGGACTTTTAAACAGGGAGTATGCTTCATTTTGTGCATCTGCCATTGCTTATTGCCTGTCTTTTCAGGTTTTTCTCTCCAAAATACTTGCATTTCTCTTGCTTTTTTATATAGATTTTAGGTCCTTGCACATCAGAGGAACATGCAGAAGGGAAAAAATTAAGAATAAAGCTGACAACCATTGTTGTAAACATTCAGAGATTTTTTTCAGGGTAATTTCTTTAGTTCCTTCTCTTGTGTTCTATTTAATATTTCCCAGGTCAGGTGAGCGTACTGACAGGCAGTACCAGACAGTGGTGGCCCCATTCAGCTTACATTTTTGTAATGCAGGTGATATCAGACATGGGAAATCCAGTATTTCTGAGACTGAGCAAGTTACTGTTAATGTTTGTGTGATGGAGGTAATGATAAAATGAGTTCTGTGATTATTTTATTTAAATGCATAAGATGGCATGGGAGGGGAGGGGAATAAGAGAGCAGCTTTGAAAAGAATATTCAGCAATTCTCTGCCAAAGCAGTTCATTTCTATATTTTTGTATGGGAGGACAATTCTGGAAACATTCTGCTATTTTCTAAAGACGTGGTAAAAAATGAGGGAATTGTACTTTTGAGAAGGAAACAATTTTAGTGCTGCTTTAGTTGCAGATCTCAGTGTGGTCTTCGTTATTTACTGTGAATGCCTTCATTGTAAGTGTATTGGGTGTCACATCAAGAAGTGCCCTTCCTCTCAAAATGAGGAGTCTGGAAGGATGGTAATTTACATCTTCTTTTGCAGCACATTTTCACTGGAATGTTTAGCTGGTCTAGATTAGATTCTACCGGTGTTTCTGACCTGATAAAACCTATAGTGTGGTCATGGATCTGTTCAAACAAAATTGCCAGCTGCTTTTTTTGTTCCCAGTGGAACTGATATGAGCTACACGTTTCAAAGAACTGAGTTCTCAATAGAGTAAGTTCTGCATCTCTGCTAAGAATTAGATTAGGCTATGTTATGTTAAGAGTTCTGTTTGTAGTTATTTGTAGCTGTAAAATTTCCAGATAGGCTGGGTGGGTTTTCTCTACACACCTCTCTACTTAATATTCTCTTCTCTTGGGTTTTCAGCATAAAGCTATGACTAGTCCTTACCACTCATGTGTAGGCTTTTAACTGGGATAAGTTTTCTGTAAATCCCTTACCAAAGCAGGCTGCAGGAATAGAAAATATTAAAAGATGTGGATGTTGAAAAGGTACCGAAAAGTTGGAAAACTGAAAGTTTAGGAGGGGCAGTTTTACATATATTTGTATTTCCAACGTAAGAAGTGCTTGTAGCTCTTAGAAAGGAGATGATTCACAGAACAATCTGGGTATAAAGGTGAAATTCAACTAAACAATGATTCCATCGTGAGGGCTGGCTGTTCCTTTAGAGTAACTCGGTCTGTGGGCTGTGGATCCATGGCTTACAGAGCCAGCAGTCGTATCTGTCTCCTGTAGCTCCTGAACTCCCCAGGCAGGTGGTGGGAGCTCCACTGTCAGACACCCAGCGGGCTCGGGCTCCTGCATTGGCCTGAAGCAGATCAGCCAGAGGGCAGAGAGCAGGAGGAACTTGGGAAGGGATGCTGCCTGCTGAAGTACTTGCAAGAACTTCTGTAGAGAAGGAATGAAACCAGGGGGGCAATCACGTTCTTAGCTGAAAAATGTAGTGAACCAGCAAAGTAATAAAAATACATTGGGTCTATGCAGATGTGAAATATTTTATTAACCCCCATGTTTTAACAGGAAACTTGTATTTTATGTTTGGTGTGTGTGTGTGTGGGGGGGTGTCTAGAAAAGGTGTATGGATTGCTGTAGAACTAGCAAATCTCCAGCATCAGAAAATATGCAAGTGAACTTAAACTGTGTTTGAAAGAGAAAATCCCTTTCCAAGTTCCTCATATTGGAGCTTTCCGAAGAATATGTATAAAGCCAAGGAATTACTCCTTCTGGTATTGCAAATAGGAAAAGCTTTCTTTGCAAGTGGCCAAGTTAAATTATGTGTATGTAATAAAGAAACAAAAAAGAGGAAGGAGCTGATTTTCCTCCTTCCTCACTTCCCTTTCTGACATCTTACTCACAGGTAAGCCTGTGGAAAGTTACTCCAGTCTTACAGTGTCTGCAGGGACTGGACACAACATGCACAAAGTTGGCTGTGCCATCTGAAACCTTATTTTTGACATCTTACGGATTCTACTTGAAGTGCTGTAGGAAATAACTGTTTTGCTGTGGGACTAAATACTGAACTTGAGAATTGCTTTCTGCTTTAAAAAACAAGCTGTAAATACTTCTGGCAAATATTTTTAAATTATTTATGGTGAAAAATTACAAGGATTAATTTGCTGAAAAGGAAGTACTTAATTTGATGTTTGGTTCTTTAGTGATCCCGCAGAAATTTAATTTACAGTTTTTGACTGGGCCGTGGATCCTTTGGAGACTCCATCTATATACTGCCACCTCTGTGTGGTGGCTTCTCTGCTCTTCACCCCACGTTGTTCTTCGCCTTCCTGAGCTGCTGGCAAGGAGCCTGGCCCTGGAAGTCCCTGTGTGTGTCAGTGAGCCCCGTCCCTGCTGTGCAGCACCTGAATATCCCTGTGTCTCAGGAAGCTGGGGCAGCCTGGGATCTACAGACTGGGATCACAGATGGCTTTTGTTTTCTTGTGAGTTAGCCTAGATCTGTTTATGTGAGATGAATTCTCAATGGCTTGTTTACATTATAGCTATTTGGGCCATAGGCTGACTGGAAGATTTTTGTGGTTTCCTGTTTCTGATTTGTTTTGGGGCTCAGGGCGGTGGAAGGAGGGCTTAAATAGTCTCTGTCCCTGAAGGTGCTTGAAACTTGTGCTTTGCCTGGCAGTAGAGGAGGTTAGAGCATAGCTGGCTGTGATGCAGGTTCTTACAAATCCTTTCATTAGCTTTAATCCCTACCTGAATTTAGAATTAAAAGCCTGAAAATTAGTTGCAGGCAATACCACTGTATGTAAGGTGGTCAAATTTAGAGAAAGGCATTTGCATTAAGTAAAATTTTGAATCAACATTGCTCTGTATGTGAAAAATTTATTTCTGTAGCAACAAGATCAATCTTGTGGGTAAAATACCTTTCTTGCATAAATGAAGAGTCAAAACAATCTGAGAACTTAGAGATGTTTTCAGTGCTTCCAAATCATTGAGCCTGTTTGCTGTATTTTTGCTGATATAATATGAAGCTGATATCCTCATTACTCACTTATGTATGAAGTGTATTATGGATTTACTGCAAAAAGCAAGAAACGTCAGTAGACGAACAGTACTTCTGTTTCCCACTATTGCAAAGGTGCCAGCCATTTTAGGTAAAATAATGTTTTCAAAGAATTATCTGTTCCAAGCTTTCCCCTTCCATTAATTCATTCAGTGTTTAATCTTGGAATGTATTACCAAGACATGATTTTTAAAGATATCTTCTTGTCTTTTAAATTGTGGTTATTTCTGTCGTGATATTTTGTTAAAAGATTTTTTTGAGGGAACAGTTTTATGCAGTGTTTCAATGAGTGCTTGCCTTGCAGCATTTGAGGAGTTTCCAGTGACACTGGGCACAAAGGTGAGCACAGGTGTTTTGGTGGGTCAGCTACTAGACTTATTTCATCAGTTAGCATAGCAGTCTGTTTAGCAACAACAAAAAAATCCTCCTTTTATATAGCTGAATGCTTTTGAAATTTACATGGTGGATTCATAAAAATGGTCTATTAAGCAACAGTTTTTCATGTGGCCACTTGTGAGATCAAGAAAGTCACCCCAGATCGATGTATGACTTCAGATTCTCTTACAAAACATGTTTGTCTTCAAAAAGTGTTTATAATCGGAATAGGAAATTTTAATCTGTTCATTTAAGTGTAGTAATTGGTAGACATTTATGAACTTTGATCGAAGTACAGATTTTGACAACTTGTTTTGCTTCAGGCTGTTTTGCTGACTAATGGTCAGTTTCTTCAAGATGTGTGGAATTGGTGGGCAATTTGTTATGAGCTAAATTTTGAGTTGAATTCCAGGTGATCCTAATTTTCAGAGTTCTGTATTGCCAAAGTGCTTCACTCCTGTCTCTTCCTTCAGGACTTTTCTATACTTGATATTCATTGTGATGTAGTTTCAAGTACTGTTTAAGGAAATACACTGCATCCAACACCTTTCCCCCTTTTCTTTCTGTGCTTCATGGGACTTCTGTGATGGATTTTTTTTCGTGCTGCTTTGTTTTTTTCTTTTTTTTTGTGTGATCTCGCTAGCTGCAGAATCTCATCAGACCCTGCTGCAATGCTACTGCTTTATTTGTTTGTAAAGGCTCATTTGCTCTGGAGTGGCAAGACTGGAGCCAGTTCATCGGTGAAATGCCGATATTTAGTGTGTGTGCGCATGTGTGCTTTGTTTACTGTATTTCAGTTAATGGGATGTTTCTTATATTGGCATCACTCCAGTTGCTGAGCAGTCGTGCTTGTGTCAGTCTCACTGGGAAAGGTACAATCTGTTTTTAATTCTGGCTAGTGTGTATCTTCATATAGGCTCCTGTTTGAGTGGCTGTCTGAAGGAGAGTTGATTAATCCAGGCCCCGAAAACGTTGGGGGCAATAGTTAGTCTGGGGAAGGTGTCAGCTAAAATACATGTTTATAGGACATATAAGGAGCCATGATCCTCAGCACATATACCTTAATGTGTATGTGCTGTTTTCATACTAATAGTATGGAGTTTAGCCCTAACTAAAGGCAGCGTGTCTCTGTTGCACAGAGCACAGCCAAGGGAGGAATTGCTAATTTGGAAGCTAGGCTTTAAGCCCATATGCGTGATTAAATACAAGTCCAATTCCCTTGTAAGGTGATTTCTCACAGAAACGCAGAAGATTGTTCTGACTCAAATTGAAATTCATGAGGTAAAAAATTCTTTTTGTCAGAAGTAATTTTTAATTGAATATCAACATGATTTTCATTAAGTCATAGTTTCTTTCTGCTGCATGTGTGTTAGAATACTGATATTAAAAAATAATGTTCAGATATAGTGTTAACTTTCTTAAATATTTCCTCTGTTTAGGTACCATTTCAGTTTTTATTATCAGCAGTATTTTAGCAGAATTCTCCTATTGTTTAGGTTTTCTGGGCAGTTTCAAGTAAAACATCTGAAGGAGACCCTGACAGACTCATGAAGGTGTTTTACCAAAATGGATAGAAAGCAGCTTGACAAATTCCTTAGTCTTACTTAGGGAAAATTGATAAAAGGGTTCCAAACGACTATTTGCTTTGTAGGTTACATGAATCAGATTTAGGAGTGTGTCTTCTTGTACTTGCTGTTTTCTGGGCTGTGTCTGATTCTTTGTTTTGCAGCTAGGTTGTCTTTATGTGACCATATGTACAGTTTAAATAGCATAATCTCCCTTGTTTTAAAAGGTCATGAACCAGAGCATTCTTCAAAAAAAGTAATAGAAATTGCTGATTATTAAACTCTCCAGCTGATTTGGTTTTTGTATGTTATCTCCTTTCCTCTTGTCCTTCTCCAATACTACTGGAGAAAGTGAAATTCCAAGTAAAGAAATAAAAATATATCCTTTGTCTCCAATAAAGTTTTCTTGTGTTCATTTACTGTTCCTTGTAACTTGGATCTCTGAACTAATGTTACTAATAAATACAGGTGTTCATTGGATAACTAGAAGTTTAAGGATCCTGTTATTTGTAGGAGAATGTACTGTGAAATTTGATAACTTGGTGTTAGGGAGCATTTTTTTGAGTTTCAAAAAACATTCTTTAATTTAAGTGTTCAGACATTTGACTTATGGCTATATGACAGCATGACCTAAGCAGAGTTGTTCAGCAAATCAGAGCTGCTAAAGTAAATACTAACATTCCCTTCTAAAGAAATTTCTGATGATAGCCCTTACAAAGAAGACTGTATGTGATTCCTGTATGGAAATAAAGTGCAGTTGTGCCAGGTATGGGAATAACAGTTTCATTTCTCTTTTCAGTATGATGCTGTTCCCATCCAGCCAAGCGTGGTGCTGTGCTCCTGCTCATCCCCACCCATGGTGAGGAGCCAGGCAGATCCCAGCGCTCCAGCTGTCCTTGCCCCCTGTGGCAGCAGACAGGGATCCAACATGGAGAGCACGGCACCTGAATCCAGGTCCAGTTCCAGCTGCTTGCAGCAGCACACGGGACAGCAGCCTTCCCAGCCTCGAAAGAAACGACCTGATGACTTCAAATTTGGGAAAATTCTGGGTGAAGGATCTTTTTCAACGGTAACTTCACTTTTTCTAAGAAGTGCCGAATATCTTAGATAAACTTCAAAATTTGTCGAGTGTGTAAGATTGCTGAGATGTAAATCTGGAAAGAACAGCTTGAAGAGTAAATGAATGGGACATAGTGGTTTTAAGCTTGACTATTACATTTTGTTGCACTAAATATGGGTGCTGATTTTTCCCAAGCCCCTTCTAAATTCATCAAAAGTTCCATTGCATCCTAATTACTTGATACTTGCATTTTCAGCCAACATTGTTTTCTGATGTAAGTGTGATGGCATAAAAAGTTATGTTAAAAGTTTGTGATACAAAGGATTGGAACAGGTCTAGGAACTTATCTTGGTAAGAGCTATGCCATATCCTGTCTGTGGCAGGAGGTACTGCCAGATGCTTAGGGAAGAAAGAATATTGGAGAAGTATCACTGTTCTTTCTTTCTTAACCTCTGGTGTCATGGCCCTCAGGCACTTCATGAGTCACAGTCAGTATCTTTGTATTTAGTAGCCTTAAATGGTTTGCTTCTGACTTCTCATGTCCATGGCATCACACAAGAGTGAGTTCCTTGTTATCTTAAAGAACCCAAAACAATTGGTACTTCATTTGATGCTTTTGTAGTTGCCCAGTTGCAAGACAACAATATTGCTGTATCTTTTCGATATCATACTTGTTGTGTACATCTTTTGGTTGTTGGTGTCTGAATGCTGGGTTTTTGTTATTCTTCCTGTACAGCCTACTGCAGTGTTTAGGATGCAGGCCTCTAGTACTCATTAGGAGTAATTTGCTCTTAGATACACAGATTGCACAACTTGCAGGTCTCCCTAAAGAATCCTGTGTCTAGGGTATTCCAGAATACTTTGCCTCAGTGATACACTTTTCATTTCTGCTTTTGGTCTGTTGAAGTTCCATGAGAGAAATGCCGTGTTCCTTCTAGACAGAAAAATTCATAGCGCCTGGGCCAGACTCAGAATAAAATTATGTTCCCTCTGAATGGCAGCACAACCCTCTGATGTATCAGCATCAGTGCACTTGGATCTGTGGGGCATGTATCTCTATGTTGTTATCCAAACATGTATTTTAAAAAGCATTTGATTTGTTCTTAGTAAACATGGTTGTAGATTCAAAGGCCTGATTGTGCTCTCCAAGACTCTCATGGATATTCTAAGTGAAAAGTGTTTGTCTCAAAAATCAGGGGCCTGTGTATTACCATTACAGTGACAGTTTCAGATGAAATATTTTAATCAGGGTCATAATGAATATGTTCCATTTTCTTGAACTTCTGTTAAGCTACCACAGACTCTACCTGGTGCCAGTGCTGTATTTTAAATTCAACAGGTATGCACATAATGTGGCTTCAGAATTTTTCTGCAGAGGATTCTGCAGTTTCATAGAACCTTATTCTGCAGCTCTAACTTCTTGGACCCATGCTTGATACAAATAACTTCAAACTCCTTTCAGAATAACACCTGCTATGTGGCGACAGAATTATTCTTTTGTTTGAGTAAGCGTGTTGTCTTTCTCACCTCCTTCTATGTGGCTGGTAACGTATTGATTCCCCACCTTGGTTTTGTCTCCACCTATACAGAAGACATTTCTTAAAAACAGGAGATCTAAGGAGGTATGATTGTTGGACCAAAACCAGTTCTTAAATTCAGATTTAATCTCTGACAGTCTGAAGTATTTGTTCAGGTTTACAGCTGGGCTTGGTGATGGTGGCTGCCAGTTATTTTGGCAGTTGTTTTTGCTTTGTAGGCTTTGGGGGTTCTCTGCTCCAGCTATCTCCCCTTTATTCAGTTTGAGATGTTTAACTACGTTTCTTGCTTTGCTCTTGTCTAAATTTGCAACTTACACGTTTTAATGTTCTCTGAATGCTTTTGGTTTTCTTTTGGTTTTATGGTTTGGGGTTTTTTTAAGCTACCAATCTAATATCTGTATCTTTTCTGTACAATTTACATTTCTTACTGATATTACTTGTTCCCATAGGGTGGTTAAGATTCAGGCCCCTGATAGCAGAGACACTGTATTAACACGTACCTCTGGAGTCCTTTTGGGATTTTTTTGTGTGTATTTCTACTGGGGGTTTGTGCATTATTAGTTAGGAAGAAACTAGGATATATGGTATGGTCAGATTTATTTGGTGAGGAGGGAACCTGAGGGTACCCAAGTACTCCTGCTAGCAGGTGAGTGCTCAGTCCTGTGTGCTCAGTGTATGTGGGTAATACATCTGAAATATAATGGTGTAAAATTTGATACAGTACAGAACTGGAGGAGAGTGAATCTACAGCCTAATTTGCCAAGATGTATTTTCATCTATGTCAGTCAATCACTTCTGCCTTCTCATTGTGGTCTCTGGGCAGTGGTGTTTTACTTAATGACTGACTTTTGCAGTGACTTGCTTTCAGAAGCTTTCATGATAGACCTGGTTGATGAAACCTGGCAACAAAAATTAGGAAAGTTAAGAACACTCTCATTTGATGGCAAAGCTTTAAACAGTGTTGTGTGTGTACACAGAAGGATCTCAAGAACTCCTTAGGCAGATGATGCAGTTTTAACAGACTGGTTGTTTCTGATATTTCTAATAGAAATTTTCTTTTAGCAAACACTATGAACTTCAATGTGTTTGTAGAAGATGAACTTTTGAAGAAAATAAAAGGTGCCTATTAGTACTGAACTGAAGTCAATTTTCTAGTACTAAAGAGTGCAACTGCATGCACTTCTTTCACCTGAAAAAATGCCTGGTTTAGATTTTGTAAGTGCCTAACATTTGGTATCAGGTGTACATAATAGTACTTTGGAGTACCTGTTATAACTGATTTTGCCAGGGTTAGACTGTAGTGAGAAGTGGATTAGAAGCAAACCTGGTGCAGTATTTTTTAAAAAAACAAATTAATATGAACTTGAGATTCTAGCAAGGTGTTGGAATGGATATTAACTTACAATGGGAAAACCTGAACTTTAGTCATCTGTTATTACAAGGCTATTGTTCGCATTCATGAAAGGGGACTTTTCTGATTGTCTTCAAAGTTCCTTCTTGAAAACGAGCTTTAATTTGCATTCCTCCAAAAGCTTCTCTCTTTAAAAATGGAAACCTGCTTGCCTGAGATTTCATCTCTTGCTTCTATTAATTGGAAATCTACCTTTATTTAAATCTTCTTAACAAACTATAAGAGTTAAAAGTTCTGTCTGACATTTTAGTTTTTATCTCTCAAATAAATTTTATTTTTCAATCTTTGCCATTTATGTTAAGGAAAGTACTGTGACAACTGGATTTGTATAAGTGTTCCTCAGCCTACTTGTGGCTTTTTGTCCCATCTTTAAGGAGATTTGGCAATTTACTATGACTTATGTTACAATCTTCAGAATTCTTCTGGTAAAAAAATTAATTAAATCAGTGTTTACCCTCTCAAGTGTCTAAGTATTTTTAGCAAAACAAGCATTGTTATGCTGAACTGAATTTCTGTAGAAGTCTTGCTGAAGTCAGCATAATATGAACATATGCTTAAACATTTTCTTGGGTTCTAAATACGTGCTGGAAGACCAAAATCAGTGTAAGTGTATGTCTTTAATAATCATTTACAGTATGTTTTTTCTTCTCTGGCAACAGGTTGTCTTGGCTCGAGAATTGGCAAGTTCTAGAGAGTATGCCAGTGAGTATTGATTCCTTTAACGTGAACTTTTTGAAAATATAGTATCAGTGTGGTCCTGTCACTAAACACGTGTTGAAAAAAACAATGTTAGTGGGTTTATAATTTTATCTAACCAAAAAGCCCCAAAACAAGTTACTTAGATGGGCTTCATTTGATTGTACCTCTTCTATTTTCACTTTCTTTTTTTCATTAAGTAAAAATTCTAGAAAAACGTCATATCATAAAAGAGAACAAGGTGCCATATGTGACACGAGAGAGAGATGTAATGTCCCGCCTGGATCACCCTTTTTTTGTGAAACTCTACTTCACCTTTCAGGATGATGAAAAGCTATGTATCCTTTGTGTTTTAAAACTTGCTGTAACACTTT
Source organism: Sakesphorus luctuosus (assembly GCA_013396695.1). Classification (NCBI taxonomy): domain Eukaryota; kingdom Metazoa; phylum Chordata; class Aves; order Passeriformes; family Thamnophilidae; genus Sakesphorus; species Sakesphorus luctuosus. The sequence continues at coordinate 82,526 of VWZD01006844.1, read as the reverse complement.
CTTAAAAGTAACAATCCCCAGTTTTGGTTCCTTTGAAACATGGTCTAACAGGAATGACGAAAATAACTTCATGTACTTAAAATATCCTAATGTACGTGCTGCAATTTGCAGTCAGGCTTTTAATAGAAGTGAAGCAGATGGAATGAGTGGGTCGCCTCAAAGAGAAGAGTGGGTATCTCGTGGGACAGGGGAGAGCAATAAAACAAGTTGTCCTTGTGGTAAACGCTGAAGAGCGACTTGTAACAATCCAAGTTTAAAATAATTTAAAAATACTAAACCTGGGTGGGGGTATATGAGAAGTGTTTTTAAACATGTTTTATTTGTGATATATGTGGTAAAACACCATGATTCCTGTGTTTAAAATAGGGGTAGCCAGCTATATTTACTACAATTTTTAGTTCGACAATTAGAACTATTATTAAATTTTTTCTTATGTAAAAGTGTCTACAGAATAATCGGAATCTTCTGTCTGGGCTTCTGTTTCCCATGCTCTCTCTCCAGCAGTAATTGCAAAGTACAGTTTCATCCTGGAAGCTCATTGATTGGCAGTTGGCTTTATTTTGTTCCTTGTGAAGAAAACTTAAATCATCTGAATTTCCTCTTAAACTTCCTGCTTCCAATTGGCTGTGCCAAGGATAAAGGGATAGATCAGTCTATTTGTGGAGTCAGTAAGTAGTTGTGTTTTCCCAGAGGCCCCAGAGTTCAGGCAGCCTATACCAAAAGAGCTCACAGGGGCTCTTTGTGGTGTAAACACTTGCTCTGGTACTTTTCAGGTGATGGGGAAATTTTAAACTTACTACATTTTTGACTGTAAATAATTCTTTTTGAGGGCAATTATGTATACAGTTGAAATTAATTATTCAGGTCACTGTCTGAAAAAACAACAGTTACCCTTTTATGTATTAAAGAAATACATAGACCTGTGTCCAAGGTTTTTAATGTATTTAAGAAATTACTTTGGGTTGCCACCATGTAAAGTTTCAAATTTAACAACTTCTTCCCTGTTGTTTATATATTTTGAGTATTATTCTTGTCTTTGGAATGAGAATGGGTATTTTTGTTTCAGAATGGCTTAGAGACAGACCTTAACTAACTTACATTCAGATTTTGGGCTTAGCTATGCCAAAAACGGAGAGCTGCTAAAGTATATACGCAAAATTGGCTCATTTGATGAGACCTGTACCAGGTTTTATACGGCTGAAATTGTATCGGCCCTGGAGTATTTGCATGGAAAAGGAATAATTCACAGGTAATATAGAGTTGAGATCAACTTGCAGTTGATTATGCACAAGGTGTTTTTTTCTAGAAATGTTCTTTGTGAAGTTTAAAGCAAAGGTGGATTTTGTGGAAAGCTGACAAGCACATAATAGCATTTGTTTTCATACGAAGGCCCTTATGAGAAGCTCAAAAGAAACAGTGAGATTGTGCAATTAAGAGAACTTAGTCTGAAGTTTATAAGGCCACAGCTCTGGCAGTGCTGAAAGCTCTTGGGATTTTCTGCTGCCTAAAGAAATAGGACATGAGATAGAACCAGTTTCAGATGTCAGGCTACTCTGGAAAAGTTATTACAAATATATCTCTCTATGTATCTAGATTTATAGCTATAGATCCCTTATACAGTATTAATGTAGGTATATAATTATTAACACTATGTATATGTGTGTCTAGAGTACCATATATCTACATACAAATGTATATGTAAAAAAGCCCCACACAGAACTGCTAAAAGGGTCCATTTCATTTATGTCCTCTCTATGTCTCTCTGAGAATAGCTGCAGGAAAATGAAGAGGATTTTTATGGCTCATACGTCATAATTACTTCATTCCAATTGCTCTCTGTGCTAATCTCCAGACTTTAAAGTGTACAATCCAATCCATATTTTTCTGTAATAGAGAGTTGTACTCTGAGGAAAACAATGCTGCACAGTGGTTGATGGAAACAGCTTTGAATTTGTACCAGTCAATCAAAACAACTCCCATGCTCCTGGATTTCTTTGTGAGCATCCAAAGATACTGCTTAGGAGGGGGAAGTATGTTGTCTTTTCAGCTGAGAAAACGATGCAAAGTAATACCCGATCAGTGTCAGCCAGTGCTCTGTTCATTTTGTTGCTGAAGCCTCTTGACATCTAACTCTATATTGCTCTATATTGTATATATACAGCAATATAGAGGTCTGGTTTTATTCAGAATGGTGGCAGTGTCCATGCAAATGGTAGGCATGCATTTTAAAGACAGATTATACATGGAGGTGGTCTACAGTTCTTACTTAGTCTGGACCTTCAGCTGGGGCTTGCTTTGCCATTGTTTGCCTAACTGGAGTTTTGCACTGAGGAAACAGGTCTAGAAGATCTTAATGACGTATCCATGTCAGGTGTTATTTAAATTAAGGCTTTGGAGTGAAAGGGCTCGAGGTTTTGTGTGTGTTTTTGTGGGGTGAGCTTTTTGTTGGGATTTGTTAGAGGGGGCTTTTGGGTTTTTTAGTGTTTTGGGTTTTTTTCATCTTTGTTGGACAAGTGAGATGCACAGTAGTGTAGTTTGGGGATGATTAATTACTTAAGGTCTTTTTAGAAAAATTGTTAATTAAGGGGCATATCAAAATATGATAGTCTGCAGATTGACAGCCACAAGTTAGAGGAAAGTTGTTGCAACAGTATTTATAGAATGTCTACATCATTCATGATAATACTATGTACCTAAGTTGCTACACAGTTTTACAACTTTTGTTTGTATGGTGTTTGAATATAAAAATCTGTCTTTTCCAGGGACCTTAAGCCAGAGAACATCTTACTAAATGAAGATATGCACATTCAAATAACAGACTTTGGAACAGCGAAAGTATTATCTGCAGATAGCAGACAAGGTATACCATGATTTACTCCATTATGCAACAGAAATAATTATACAAGTAGTCCTTTGAAAATGTACATATGTTATATTTAATGAATGATAACCTTCAAATATCATTACCTCATCTAAATCACTGAGAGATCTTGAAACAGTTTTGACTGTCACTACTTAGATTTTGTCAGAAGAGGTAATATTTAGTGTAGTGTTAGAGCCAAATGTAGTGGGAAGTCAAACTACTTCAAATTACTTGGTTTCATTTGCAAGACAAGGATACAAACAGGGGTACCATGGCTCAGCTGATATACAGTACGTTTTTACTCTGTGTTTAACTCTTCATTTGTGGAACCCTAATAGCCACTGAAGGTTACACAATTCTTAGCAATAACCTGTGAATAGATCCTGCAAACAGTGCCTGAAAAAGGCACTACACTGAACTGAATTTGAGAACTGTTTTTTTTGTGAACATAGTAAGTTTGCATTGGTGGGTTTTATAACTGACCAACACCCTAAATGCCCAACTTCTTGAACTAAATGGGTGTCACTGACACTGATTTATTTCTTCTGAGCAGATTGTGTGGATTAGTAGAGAAATTAAATTCCCGTGGGTTCTTTGTAGCATTATGTAACTTGGAAGGGGTTGCCTTTGCAGGTGTTTTTAATGGGGTCAGGACAGGAAGGGGAAGATTGGCTTATCCATAAGTATGTTTGGCTTACTTCTTTGTTTCCTTACCAGCACGGGCAAACTCATTTGTAGGGACAGCACAGTATGTTTCTCCAGAACTGCTGACAGAGAAATCTGCCTGTAAAAGGTGAGGACTCCACCTTTCAGAACTTCACTAACTCTGAGGATACTGTCAAATGGGGAGTAGTGGATAAATCAAGCAAGCAAGCAAGCTTTGTATTTTAAAGAAAAAAGATGCTTGTGTATAAAGGTTTTTTAAGAGAGTTTGAAATGTTTTTTTCTAAACAAGTATTGCATCTTGTCTGAGTGCTGATTTCCTCGATTCATCTACCTTCTGGAGTTCTACAAACAGGATTAAGTGTTGTTGGAGAAGGTGTGTAATGTGAAGTTGGATTTCTTACCCATAGATATATCAAAACCTTTTTCCGTTACCCAAATAATATGATTATGTTAATTCTGTTTTATATAAGTTTGCTCAGATACGGTATTTCTGCATGCTGTCAGTTAGGGTAAAGGCTGCAGCTTTCTTTGACTTGTATTTAAATCAACTTGCGGGCATTTTTGCTAAGCTGTACTTGAGGTTTGCAAAGTTTTAAAGCTCATCTCTGTGCCTGGTATGAGTGATGCCCTTTAGAAATTCCTTAACCCATTAAAACTGCTTATTGATGGTAACCTCCTGAATGAGTAGATCTATTATTACAGTGGTGGAAGAGTAAGCTAATCACTGACAAATCATAGGGAAAAAAGAATTCTTACCTGTATAACTGTGGTAATTTGTGCTAGCATTTCTTGCAATGATAGAAATACCATCAGACTTTCCACATTTTGCTTGCAGTAAAGAGGTTTTGACTGTTTTGGCTGATGGAAAGACTTCATCAAGCTATCACCTCCTTTTAGAAGTTGCATAATGCTTCACCTGTAATTTGAGTAGTTTTGAGTCTTTGTTAGTATTTTAGTCTTCCATAGGGATTTTGAAGCTTTAATCAAATCTATGTATAGCTAGCCTTGAGGTAAAATAAGTTCAAAGTGTTATTTCAGGCCAACACCCTAAAACTTTCCTCACCCACCTACCATATAGTCTGCATTTTTTGTTTGTAAAATACTTAGAGGAGAGGATTTTAGTTCTGAAGGGGCATCTATTGCATTACTGCATTAATTTGGATGCATCTTTGAATTGTCATAGTTGATAATCAGTATTCTATTCAAACACATTGCATACCTGTTATTTTGACAGAGAATTCAGATGTCTTGCAGGTGTGCTTGTAGCCAGTTATTATGGGATTGTCACTGTACAGTCTTTTTCTTTGAAAAGGTTGTGTTACTAGCCTACTCTTCTCTCAAGGGCTAAAGTGAGAATAGTATGGAAATTATACAGAGCAAGTTTGTGAACGGGGTTTATGCTATGTTCTAAGTAGCAGAAGATGAAGAATTTTTCTTCTTAAATTTCAGTTTAAAGACTTGCTTTATGAAAAGATGATATATGTTTTTTTCCTCTTTCTTTTGAAGCTCTGACCTCTGGGCTCTAGGTTGTATTATATATCAACTTGTAGCTGGACTGCCTCCATTTAGAGCCGGGTAAGAGATTTAAGCTAATTCTTTACATGTGGATCATACATATATTGACTTGGTTTTGATTTTTACCTTACTACCAGTTCTGAAGTACAACTTCTCATGATGCAGTGTTGGTGTTAATGTCATACCTGCTTTTATTTGTTCTTACTGATGTCGAGAAGTTGCTTTGGCAGCTGTAACTAGAGTTCCTGAGAGATATTCCCTAAGTTATCCTAGAATTTCACATGTAATTTGTACCATAAAGGGACCTTTATTTGTGAAGAGGATATAAGGAATCTCTGAGTCATTTGAACTTCCCTTGTTATTGCTCAAGGATCTGGTGCTTAACAGAATCATAGATACTTGTACTGCTTCTCCCTAAGAAGATTTATGGGAATATGACTTAACTTGAAGATTTCCTGTTTAATGTTTGTCCAGGTTATGCAGCCTATGGTGAAAGAACCATGGAAAACTAATAACAAGAGTCAATATTTTTCTCTTTTGCAGAAATGAATATCTTATATTCCAGAAGATAATAAAGTTGGAATATGACTTTCCAGAAAAATTTTTTCCCAAGGCAAAAGACCTTGTTGAAAAGTTATTGGTAAATATTTGCTGCTGTTCAATGACTTGATGACACTGGAAATACTTGGCTTAGGTTCAGAAACTTTTCTGAAAGTTTCTTACTCACTCCCTTGCAAACCTTACAGTGAGAAGGGCTGTGAGCATTACTGACTGTATAGGAGCATCTTGAGAAATCAACATCTGTTACTAAACAGTGTTAAACTTCAATTATTATTTTTTTAAAATCTGGATTCTAAAGTGTGAACAAGGAATGTCTCCGTGCATGGAAGCAAATGATTCTGGATACTGTGCATTACACACAGATATTAAGATTCAAATACTGAAATTTATATAGTTCTCAAATTAATTCTTTTTGAGTTGTATAATGGATCATTTAGTTAAAAACAGTGTTCTATGTGCCACAGGCAGATATATTCATTCCAGTGTAAGTCTCCTTACCTTGCATTTTAGCATGCACTTTAACACATCTCAGTAGTATCACTGTAAGAATTACTGTGCATGTGAAGGTTTGACAGGTAGGAAGAAAAAGTATTTCTATCCCATAAGTGAGATTATAGCCATGACACTAAAGTGAATATGCAGAGAACATTTTGGGTGGTATAAGCTTTTTGAAGTTCTGTAGTCTAGCATAGTAGCAGAGGGTGAGGAGGAAATGCTTATCTTTGGGGATGATGATGAGTACAACCTCAAGGGCCTAGCAGTGCATTCCTGTGTCCAGGGCCAGATCTACGGCCAAGCCTGTGTCTGCTGAATGTGAAGTCCAGTTTATATTAACATCCTGAGAACTGTGTCAATTTAAGTTGCTTGAGAGGTTGATGTTTGACACCAACTACAGTTTCCACAGCTTGTTGCATCACTAGAGTGTTATGGTGGGCTGTACTTAAATGAGATGCACTCTCAGGCCTTCTTTGTATGTTTGCTTCTGTCTTTATGAAGAAGCAAAGCCAAAAAATGGTGCAGACCCAAAGAAGTGCTCCTTCCCTTAGGTCTGTGAGCTGGTCTAATACAAAATGTTGCTGACGTGACATACTGCTGACAAATAACATCTTTTATTGTAAGCAGTCCCCTTACATTATATATATATGTATATTATGCTTAGGACAGTGAGACTAACTGGTTTTCAATTTTCACATGCTGAGTGGTTCTTATCCCTTGTCATTATTTTATGCAGGTTTAACTTAATTTTGATTTGCTCAGGTTCTAGATGCTACCAACAGATTAGGTTGTGAAGAAATGGGAGGATATGGACCTCTTAAGGCTCATCCCTTCTTCGAATCCATTGTGTGGGAGAACCTACATCTTCAGACACCCCCTAAACTTACAGCATATTTACCTGCTATGTCAGAGGATGATGAAGACTGTTATGGAAACGTATGTTTGTCTGTACATATATTCAGCTCTGATGCTGCCTGAGCCTTTCATTAAAGTATGATTATTGAATATTAAATATTTTTACTGAAACTGCTAATTAGTTATGTTTTAATGAAGACTTTAAATGTTAAGAATCTAGTATAAAATTTCTGCGTAAAATTTTAGTTAAGTCAGCATTTATTTTCTGATAAGGCGAGTGTTTTGAAAAATACTGCTTGGCTTGCTTTTGATCAATCGTAGTTTTTTGCATAAGTGCCTGTTAGTCTCTAGCAAATAGCCTGCCTTTTTGCCCAACAGCAAAACAAACAAAAACATGCTTAAATTAAAAAACAAAGTTTAACGCAAAAATAGTTTTTTAATAAGACATTTAATTACTTCATTTTGTTTCCTCCTTTAGTATGACAATCTCCTGAGTCAGTTTGGTTGCATGCAAGTTTCTAGTTCTGCCTCTTCCCATTCACTGTCTGCCCCAGAAACAAGTACACCACAGACATCAGGAGGAAATATTGAACAGTATATTCATGATCTTGACAACAATTCCTTTGAGCTGGACTTACAGTTTTCTGAAGATGAGAAGAGGTTACTTCTGGCAAAACAAGCTGGTGGAAATCCTTGGTAGGATCTTTGAATGTAGCTCATTGCACAGCAATAAAGAATCCTGAAAAATAAGTGATTTTTATTCAAATTAATGTTTGTCAGTCTTAATATCTTCAAGCAAACAATTAGCGACTAGATTTTTCTTTTATTTTTAAAGCAAAAGCAGCAAAACCCTAATACTACATTTCTAAAATGGGCAAGGTCTAAAAGATGAAGTGGAGTGTGTTTATAAGAATGATGTTATTCAGTGCCTACAAGTCCTCGCTTTGCAGTCCTAGAACTAGAAAAGGTTTCTCCTTTCTTACAGATATAGGTTGTTGGGGTTTTATGCACAAGAATATTCTGTTGATATCTAACCACAATATCTCCAGACTGTGTAATTGGTAGTATTTCTTCATATTTTAGAGAAGCTTCTTATGTGTGATTGCAAATTTTAAATTTTTTTTTTCTACCCCTGTCAGGAATTAGAAAAAAACTCTTTGGCCTGGAATGAGGAAGAGTCCAAAACTCACCTAGTAAAGTTGCTCAGGACTCTTCGGTGGAAAAGGAGACACTAGGGAGTGACATGGAAAACTGCTTGATAATAATAATAGCTAGGAAAGACTTACTTCTGGAGTAATAGTGATTTTTCTTTTTTTAAGGCATCAGTTTGTAGAAAATAACTTAATCCTGAAAATGGGTCCAGTGGACAAAAGAAAGGTAAGGTTTTTTTTAAAATTTCCTGTAACAAGATTCAGCTGTCACATTTTTTCACAGTTGCAGCATAGAGAATGAACCTGGTTTAAAGCTTTCTTGTTGAACTTATAAGTAAGTGTTAAGTCATTTATTTTTAATAATTTAGTGTTTTCTTGTGAATAGATTGTTCTTAATTTTGTGATGTGCTCTTGATTTCTTGAAAAAGCTAAAAGTAAAGCTGCTATTGATGCTTTCATTTTGAGATTGCAGGAAATGAGTTTTTGCTCCCTCTCTTCTTCCCAATCTGATATAGCCCACTAAACACTTTGTGTTGATGCATGTCTGAATGTGGTTTGAGCCACAAATGCTGCAAAATTAAATACAAACCCCTTTTGTTCTTAACTGTGGTGTTTTTTCTGGGATCTTACTGCCTTTATTCTGAGAGGCAGAGGTGGCATTAGAACAGCTTTAAGTATTAACTTTAATACTGTACAGATGAGCAAGGATGGTCTGCATCAGCTTTCCAGGAAAGAAGGTTCTCTTTTATCTAAATTACCACCTGCTTGTTCCTAGTCTTTTCTGTAAAATCATGACTGTTGATTTCTGTGCTTGAATCTTTGACAAATAGATTCTGCTTCACTCTGTACAGCCAGGTGTTTTATGTTTTGCTAGAACTTGAAGATGTTTTCCTGAAATTGTGCTTGTGTTTTGCCATGTAGTAGGAATGCACTGCAACCCGCTAAAAAATGAGTGAGGTCAAATAAGTGAAGTAAAAGGAAAATTAAAGTCTCCCAAATCCAAACATACTATCCTATCACTAAGCTGGTTTTATTCTACCTCTGTAGTTCAATTCATAGATCTGCACATTTACATGTTTATTTCATGCTTTTTTTTGCATTGCTGCTACTACTTTTCTTGTTAGGGATTGTTTGCACGTCGGCGCCAATTGCTGCTCACAGAAGGGCCCCACTTGTATTATGTGGATCCTGTCAACAAAGTTCTAAAAGGAGAAATTCCATGGTCTTTAGAGTTGCGGCCAGAAGCCAAGAATTTTAAGACATTTTTTGTTCATACGGTAAGTTTCTTTCTTGGGTTTCTTTGTAAAAAGCACTAAGGTCTTTGGGCAGCTATTGTAAGTTGTTATCAAATTGATTTTTCTGGAGAAAATATAATTACTTAAATACAAGGGTTGATAGTCTTAATTTAAAACAAAATAAAAACCTGAACAAAACCAACCAGCCAAAAAAAAGGCACAAAACCCAACACCCACCCCCAATAAGATAATAAAAAAAACCCCCACCCTGACATAGATACATATTTATCACAAAAGTACAACTGTATTTTTATTATTACAGTTTAAATAAACTATATGTGGTTTTGAGGAGTTGAAGGGAGCTTTTAAGGATGACTTTGAAAATTTCACCCTCCCTGCATGTAGTAAATTATGAGGAGTATACCTATAATATATTAACTGCTTAACAATATTGAGGTGCCAGATGTATGGCTCTTCAGTAATATGTAATGTCATATAGCTGTAATTTAATTTAACTTTTAGAAAGTTTATGAACTAATTCTCAATAATTATTTTATTGGTATAGGTGCAGAATAATTATGTGGGTTTGGTTAAACTGTGTTTGGAGTAATCATTAAAATGTTCACTTATAGCCAAACAGGACATATTACCTGATGGACCCAAGTGGGAATGCTCATAAATGGTGCAAAAAGATACATGAAGTTTGGCGACACAGATACCACCAGAATGCTGCAAAATAGTAAAGCTCATCCAAAATTTCCCAATTTCCCTACTTGCTGCTAGAACTCAGTGTGCAGCCGATCAGAGGAATCTTTTCAACCCACCTATTACCATCTCAAGGGAAAGCATATGTTTGAAATGTTGGGGTTTTTTGTTTCGTGTTTGTTTGTTTTGTTTTGTTTTTTGTTTTCAAGAAAGAAAAGAAAAAAGGAAGAAAAGCAAAAACCTAATGGAATTCAGGGTTGCTTTGCTCGCTCTTTGTGCTTCTTCTGAGGCTTCCACATGCATATCATTGCAGTGAAGATCTTGCTTTTGTGCACTTCAGCTCAGTTTCTGCTGCAGACTAGTGGGTAGACCTTGCATTACCAGCTTCACTTAAGATGAGTTAAAACCAATCCACACGCACACACGCTGAATCATGTACACCAGCCTTGCATTTTATGGGGCTGGAGTTTTCTGTGACTCTCAGATTATCATTAAACTGTATTTCATCAGGGAGCTTTTATATGCCTCTCCTAAGCACCACCTTTTTGTTTTCTCTTTCTTTCCTCACAGTCCCCCAGCTTACTGGTATATAGCATTTGTAGTCAGGTCAGTTGCACCCTTGTGTAATTCCTAATATAGTTCTGGTTGCAAGATTTACGTGGTACTTTAGTAATTACGTGGATGAATCAGATGTATGTGTCTGGCAGACAGGCTCCAATGATAAAGGTTTTGAGAGAGTAAAATGCTGAACATGGCACTGAAAGTTTACAAGAATTGACATGTTAAAACAGATAAGTTTTTAAACATTCAGTTTAAATTTAATACGAATCATATGTGTGCTTAATCAAGGGATGATAAACTTACCAGCATGCTTTTAACTAATGCTAACTGAAAAATAAGCTGTTTAGTATGGGGGGGAAAGGTTACTGTTGAAGTAGCAAATAGTTTTTCACCTTTTCAGCTGATGAGAGTTAGAAGCTTTCTTTCCAGGGTGTGCACGTGTTGTGCATTTTAGTGGGGCCAACCTATTTACCTGGGTAGAGAAGGAAGTGTGAAAGCTTTGTACAATTGATTACTTGACTTTTCTTTTTTGTCTCATTCTGTAATGAGATGTCAGATAATCCTATTTTTGGTCCTTGGCCAAATGTTCAGGAACTCTGTAAAAAAACCTAAGCAATTGAAATACTAGATAATAAAGTAATCTGGTTAGAAAATCAAAGGAAAATATTCATGCAAAGGGGAAAGTACATGGTACTTAAAGCATATCTATAAAATGAAAATATTTTTCATATCGATCTCCTTTAACCTCTTCAAATTAAGGCTTTTTTTGTGGTCAAACATTTCATGTGGCATTGCAAAGACACAGCTGTCTCTGTACTAAAACCAACTTCCCTAATGATATTTTCAACATGCCTGTGTTCCTGAACCTTGCAGAGAGGAATGACCAAGGTCTGGACAAAGGCATTCCTTCTTTGTTTAAAAAGCAGTATAAACATCACACCTGTTTATTCACTTTCTACACATACTATCCCTTTGCATTTTGAGTTGTCATACCATGATGTGCTTTTCCTTCCACCAAAGAAAGGTTTCATTACAATGTTGAAAAAACTCATGGACTGCTGTTGTAGAAGCAGTATTTTAAAAGCAGTGGTTTATCAGTATTTCTCTGGAAACACACAAATGTAGAATATTTTCTTGTACAGGGTGAAGGAGATTTATTACTGATCTCTTAAAAACTGTGTTATGTGTGGTTGAGGTTGATGGCAGTTCAGCTTTTCCAGTATCTTTCACTCTTTGAAAGAGACAGTGCAATTACCTTGTCTTTTGGAGGAACTGCATTCTTGTAGTTTTCGGTATCCTACCATGTCCACAGACTTGAGAGAAGTAAACTCCTGGCTTACAGGGCCTGGTGTTAAGTGAGCAAAGGTGTGCTGTAAATGGCTGAGGTGAGAAAGAGAGAACAGCGTTCCCTTTGCATTATGAGAAATTTCATCACATACAAAGTACACTCCTTGTCATTCAAATTTGAATAGCACAGTGCACCTCTGATCATATCTGTATTAAGCTGTATTCACCATTCTGACCAAGATGACAGGTATTTTAAGCTTGTTGCAGTGATATCCATTTGTTCTCTGGCTGTCAAATTCCAGCCATATGCTGTGTCCACTGGAGGTAACCCTACTACTTTCAGATTTAGGCTTTGGTGTAGAGATATAGGCACATTCCCAACTTTATACAGGGGAGTTTGGCAGTAATGCAGATTCACAGTGCCACTGCTGTGCAGTGTCACAAACCTTGGCCTTAACTAAAAAGTCTGGAAAAACTATCCCCATTGTCTCATTTACTAGGTGGAAATCTAACTGTGCTTAATCATGTTTTCTATAATATTTAGACTTTCAGTCATTTTGCCATAATAAAGCAATTACTATGCTTTTTCACACCTTGAGAATCCTTTCTCAGCAGACTTCTGTCCTGCCCACCGAAAGCTTTCAGCCAGCCAGGCCTTGGTAGCAGGAAGGTGTCAAGAAGGCTGACATCTACATTCTAGAATTCCTTCGTTTTTATTGACAATGCTGTCATTAGAAAACTATGAGCATCTCTTACAGGCATCCCTCCAGTTAGAGCTTCAGTGTTCCTAATGCAGTTGTGCTTAGCTTTTGCTTTTTAAAGAAGGATCTAGAACTTCTCTGGGAGAGGTATTTATATTTCTTGGACTGTAAGTGAAATCTCTGGTTTTGAAAGGTGGTAGAAGAATAGTGAAGTGACACAAAGCAGTTGTGGGTTCAAGTATGTTTTACTAGTTTGTCCACTTAAATGTGTATTGACAGGTGCTGCATATTATGATGGGCTGGTTCCCGTTTTAAATGCTTATACCTGGGATAGGTTCAAATCTTTGTCCAGAAGACCACTCTTGTGGTTCATGGGAGTTCATGGAAGTTCATGGAATGAAATGTATTAGGGAGGTTCTTTGGAGCTGCAGATAAGCCAGGTGATTATTCTGCTTTTAATCCAAGGTTTTCAAAGCATAAAAAAAGTCATAATCACTTGAAGACTCTACTTAAGATTCCTTCTCCCTGCAAACATACTGAAAACTCAATCTATTGATTAATTCCATCTCTCGCAATTTGAACAGTTGCCAATCACTTATGAAGAATCTGGTCAATAGTGTTGTAATTTTACATTGCTGGAGATTTGAATTCCTGAAAGGTATTTATTGCATCTATTTTCTGTGGTGTGGAGCTTAAGAAAGGATGAAGTACTACTTCATATATGTCACACATTTAGTACTACTAGAAAGGACTTTTGAATAACACTGTTCTAGTCAGTGTTCAGCCCAGTCAAAAGAAGTTGAAAACTACTTTGCTAAAATGGAGAAAGTAGTTTATTGCCATTGGTCTTTAAAGTCCAGTTTTGTAAAGGTCTTACATTAAGGAAGACTTGCTTCAGATATGATGTTGAGGCATTGTGAGCAGACTGATATTACCTATTACGATTCCATTTGCTAAGCACTTAGATGCTGGAAAAATCAAACTGTCAGACAGTACTGTGCTCCACTTTTCTTCTTCTGACATGACTTAGTTGTGAAGTATTTGCTATATATAGGCCTGGAAATAACTGTTGATTGCAACAAGGGTGTGATGATTCTAATCAGTTTTTGTAGTTCACAATGCTTAATTTAATGTGCTTGATATCATTACATTTTGTGCTGGAAACTTTGAAGAATCATGAGCATTTTCCACATGTACGTTTTCTTTTGAATGATTTATTAAAGTCAAGAAAATTTGGCCTCTGGACAACACACATGATTTCAACACCGGGCTGAGGAGACAAGCTGTATGTTAATAGTTGCCTAAAGATGTGGCCTGTGTAGTCTGATCACTTCCTACTAGTGAATTACACAAATAGGTGTGGTATTTATATCTGAAATTTTACTGAATGCCTGTTATCCTTTATGCAAGTGTATCCAATGGTCATGCTCCTGCAAAGCTTCATGCTGCAGATTGTCCATCAGTTGATCGAGTGAGCTTACAGATAAGTAGTTCTGTGACCCAGAATGGCACGTCCAACCGCTGGCCCTGCACAGACACCCCGACAGTCCCACCCTGTCCCTGAGAGCGTTTTCCAAACGCTCCTGGAGCTCTGGCAGCCTTGGGCCGTGCCCACTGCCCTGGGGAGCCTGGTCAGTGCCCACCACCCTGTGGTGGAAAAAATCTTCTCCTGATACCCAACTAAATCTCCCCTTGCTCAGCTTCGTGCCCTTTTCCTCGAGTTCTGTCACTGGTCATGAGAATGAAGTCTGTCAGCAGGGCACTGCATGTAGATGATTGCCATTTGACAAAGCTTCCTATGACCGTCTATTAACTCTGACTGGATATGGCAAAAGTTCGAAATTGTAACAGAATTTAAAGTTACTGTATCTGGCAAAAAGAAAAAATTGGAACCAGGAACTGTACTCAGTTTTGATAGTTGTATGCTAGCTGTTTTCAGGTTGGTAGCAGTCAGTTACGTGTGTAATATATTCTACCTGGTTTGTAGCTGTAACTGTGATGTACAAATAAAAAAAACCAACCAAACCCCAACCAAATAAGAAAACCCTAACCCCCCTCAACAAACCACAAAACAATCTCCCCTCTTCCACAAACTTGTGAAAACAGAGGCAAATAATGCAATGATATAAGATATACACTTGTATTTTTGTTCTTATAAGGTTATTTGCTGGCTCTTGTTGGCCTCTAGTTCAGTCTGTGTTATTTAAATTCTAATATATGAATTATTTGGATTGAATTCATGTTCGGGGCCATGCTGTTGTATGTATTGATGTACAGCCTTGAATGTGAATAATTATTGTAAACTATATTTTACACCTTTTTTCTGGCTTCATTATATAAATTTTCTATCGGTCGATGATTTAATCATATCTCATAATTTAATGACTGTTTATTCTCCTCTCAACAGATCTCTGTGCTGTAGATGTGTAGTTAGTGATTGGATGACGGATTTCACTTATGCTTGGTAGTCCGTAATAAAGGCATGTAGGGTCCTGCGCAGCCTCCGCCTCNCTGCAGGGACCCCAAGTCCTTCCTCTTCCGCCTCTGCCAGGCCGATCCCGACTTGGACTCCGACAAGGTGAGTGCGGGCCCCGCTGCGGGCCTGCTCTCCCATCCCTCCTTCTCCGTCCCCGCTCCCCGCTCTCCCGTCCCCGCTCCCCCGTCCCCGCTCCCCCGACCCAGCTCTCCGCTCTACCGTCCCCGCTCCGCG
>VWZD01006844.1:35665-67001 GCA_013396695.1 Sakesphorus luctuosus | reverse complement strand
CCGGCCCCGGACCCGGGCCCGGGCAGCAGGCCCGGCGGGCGCTTCCGGAGGGCGGGGCGGCCGCAGCTCGGCCGGCGAGGCGGCCTCTTCCGGCGGTGGAGAGGATGGCGGCGGAGAACCACTGCGANACCCAGCTCTCCGCTCTCCCGTCCCCGCTCCGCGTCTCCGCTCCCCGCTCCGTCCCCGCGATGGCAGCGCCCTGCCCTGTGCCGCCTGCCCGAGCGGCCCCGCTGTGGAGGGAGCGCTGGGCCCGGCAGTTTCTGAAGGGCTGTTTAATGAGCCCCTGAGCTTCAGGGTAGCCGGGCTGGAAGGTGGGCTGGCGTACTGCGAAACTGCTGGTTTCGCGAGTAACACAGCTGCTCAGAAATACATCAGAGAGGACAGGATCGTTCGTATGGTTGTGCAGTTTTTTATGTTGTCTGACGGGGTTTAGTTGTAGCATTTTAATGGATTATCTGCATGCACTGACGTTGTGTTATTTTTGCAGTGTCATCACCCTCTTGTTCAATTTCAAGAACTCGAACAAAGTACTTTTGATAATAACCTCTCACTTGGGCGTAGCATTCTGTCTTTCAGCAATTCTTTGAGAAAAACATTATATGTTCTGCATAAATTGCAAATGGTGGGTGACAGTGAATATTTCAATACTTCTGACTCAGTTTTAGTAGGGAAAGAAAAGTTATTAAGATTTAACTATGGTGTGGTATGTAGTAACAGATATAAAGTATTTGTATGTAGTGTTGGCTCTGAAAGTGATTTTGGAGCATCATGGACAAAAATGAGTTTCTACTATAGTAAACTTTAGGGAAAAAAAAGGAACAGCTTATAATCCTTGAATATATAACCAACAGGTTGAAAATAAAGAGTTGCTTTTATTATATGATTTTTTTTTTCAGTGAGATTAGTAGTAGATTTCATCATTTTCTCAGGCAGAACTTCCAGAAAGGATATTTGAACACTTAAGAAGGTAGGGAACAAGACCTAGTGTTCCAGATTTAGAGGAAAAAAACCCTTCAAATGAGGTGATGTGGGAGTGGGGTTTTTTTGTTGTTGCCTTTGTTTTGGGTTGAGTGTTTTTGGAGAGCTTAAACTAACATATAAAAGTAAATTTAAAAATGTAGTTGGCTTGTTGATAGGTCAGAAACTGTCTTTACTCAGGAGAGAGTAGGAATGCTTACCTCCCATGTTTTCTTAAATGAAAGATAAGGCACTGCCTTGTGCCCTGGCAGATGGGAGGGCCAGGTGTGTCCTGGCAGGCCTCAGGCACAGCAGAAGCGGCCAGACAGGGCAGGGCAGGGGGTTGTCTCACTCTCTGCTGGGGCAGCCTCATCTCAAGGCCTGGAGGCATTTTGGGCACCACAATAGTAGAATGATCTGAAGCTCTTCGAGAGCATCCAAAGGAGGGACACAAGCTGGTGAAGGGCCTTGAAGGGAAGCTGTAAGACGAACAGCTGAGGTCACTTGGCTTGTTCAGCTGGAGGAGACTGAGGGAAGACCCCATAGCAAGAGGCAGCACTGATCTTTGCTCTCCCTGACCAGTGACAGGCCTGGAGGGAACAGCTGAAGCTGTGTTAGGGAGGTTTAGGTTGGATGGTAGAAAAAGCTTCTCCCCCTAGAGGATGGTGGGCACTGACCAGGCTCCCCAGGGCAGTGGGCACAGCCCCAAGGCTGCCAGAGCTCCAGGAGGGTTTGGAAAATGCTCTCAGGGACAGGGTGGGATTGTTGGGGATGTCCTGTGCACAGCTGGGAGTTGGACTTGGATGATCCTTGTGGATCCCTTCCAACTCAGGATATTCTGTGATTTCCTCAATGGGTGTTACTAAAAGAACTGAAAGGCTTCAAGAATGGGAACATGTTTGCCTTCAAAGCACCTTCAGGTGCTAATGTTGAGTAGGATGGAGCAGCCTGTCTTTTGGTGTCAGATGTTTCCACTTGCAACAGAAGAAAGATTAACATTGTCACTCCCTGCAGCAAAACTAATGTTCGATGGAATAAGGTGGTGACATAGATTCTTTGAATTTAGTATGTGTTACAAAATCATGCACAACTTTGTGTGTAAGACTGAGAATCATTTCAGCAGACAAATGAGCGGTAGTTGTCATACTTACTGCTCACAGTAGGATGTGTTTTCTGAAATATTTTCTAAAATGTGGGAGAGGGTAGCAGCAAATGCAGGTTCACTGTACCTGAGCCATGCTAGCTTTTAAATGGTGTCCTCATAAAGCACGTATGGAAAATGTTCTAGGACTTAGGGGCAAGGAGGGAAAAACTTGCTAGAGAGAAGGTGGTGATGCAAAACCAGAACTGGATAAAGACACAAGCACTTGTGTCATTATTTAGCACTTTGGGGCTGGATGCACAAAGACAATTGGTGCGTTTACTTTGTGTTTTCTTATGAAGAGTGTCAAAATTTGCATCAAACGCCTCTGGGGTCAAAATATTGGGGTGAATGGAGAGGAAATGAGTTTCAGCTGCTGTTCAGGTAAACATTAATCCCTGTTTGTATAAAATATATTTACAAGAGAAAAAACAGAAACCTGATTAGAACGTAGATTTGTTTTATGTTTGTGGTGTTTGCCTGAAGTTTGGGATATGGCTCCATAATTTACTAGTTAGCAGAGGAAATTGCTTAGCTGGGACACCAAAGTCTATTAAGATTTAAGCTAGCAAGCCTAAAGCTAGTTATGTCTGTGCAGACTGCAACTATATCTTTAAACTTCTAGATCACATTTTAAGTGCAATTTATTATTCTAATCTTGCAATAAAAGAAAACCTTCTTTTAGAAAGTGTCAAAATGCTAATTATACATGGGAATACGATGTGTTTTATGTACATGTGGATGAAAACAATCCTGATAATATTCTGATAAACTTATGACCTGTATTTTGAGAGCTCTAGGTAGAGCAGGTGGCTACACTTCTATGTCGGCGTTTATTGGATTTATGTTTATATAAATATCCTTAAAGATGCAGCGTAATCGGCTTTTCTTAGTGATTTCAACCTGAAGTGCTTAGCATACGTTGAAAGCTATTCAGACAGCTCACTCTAAAGGAGGAGTGGTAGGGCATTATCTATAGGAAGATGCTGAGGAAGTCAATTTTGTGCCCGTTTTGCCTGTGCATTTTTGCATATGATTACAATACTCTCTGCTGATTTTCCTTTTTGGGTCCTGACTCCCTGCTGCTAGTCTGTAGCAAACCTGAGCTGTAAGGTTCAAGACACACATCTTCCTCTTTGGAATAATGTTAATCAGTGCATATTTTCCATACCTGTAAACGCGTCTGGGTAGGTAATTTTTGCCTTTGCAATTTTTACATGCTAGAGTGAGTGCTGTTGAAGAATTTTTACTGCACACTGTTAGCATTTAGCCAGAGTTCTATAAGTATTGATATTTACTAATTTATAAGACTTTTGAGTTCCTTCTTTATTATTTTTCAAGACACACTATTGCCTGAAAGGCTTCACAGAGTAAACAATGACACTACTGGAGTGGCATTTCATTCATATATGACCTCTGGTAAGGTGGAACTTGAAAGAAAAGGCCTCACGTAGCTTCTTCCCTTTGTGGTTTTGTTGGAAGCTTGTTTAGTGTATAGAAAAAGTTAAAGCCTTTTGTGCAAGGAGTGAAGTAGTTGTTGTTACTTGCCATTTCATTTAAAGGTTTTAATTACTTGCTTCTGTGACCCACCTTTCTGTCCCTGAGGTGGTATAGAGCTGGTGGGCCACTATGGCTTCATACTGTGATATGAGAAAACATTGTAGTGTTTTTTCTGTAGATTGTTCATTCTCGGAGTGTTTTGGTAATGTAAATGTATTTAAATGTGACATAATAAAACTGCAGAGTTTTATTCACTTCATCTACCTACTGGTTTTGGTGCATAGCCTTGCTTCTCTGAGACGTTTAGGTCAGAAGAAATTGTGATGAGACTTCATCACGCTTTGTCTGGTCTGAGTGTAGGTTGACTGAGCATGTTTTAATGTGTTAGCGTTTTCTTGAATAGTTAATTTTATATGAAATTAAACACCCCTTCACTGCTTCTAAAATGACAGTGTGTCTGTGTACAGTATTTAGCTTGTAATTATAGAAAGGTATATATAGCTTTTGTAGTTCAGGCTGTGGTCATACGTTCTACCAACCCCAGTTATACAAATGCAGTTATTCTGAAACTAAATCCATATACCTGAAAATATATCCACTATCTTTTTTCCAATGAAACAGTTTGGAACTCTAGGTACTGTTAAGTAGAGAGAGTTTTCAGGTATCACAGTTCAGTAAGCGTTGATGTCCAAAAGCAAAGGAATGGGTCAGTAGAACTTTTTTCATGTGGAACAGCAAGTATCACGAGCTTATGTGGTGTCCTTGCAGAATGATCCAGATTTAGCTAGAATTGTTAGTAATGATACTTTTTTGAGTATCTCCTGTAAACTACCAGAATATTAAGAATAAGTAAAAAAAGTATTTGGGCTGCTGCCACATCTCTCCAGTATGTATCTGTAGGATATCTATTGTACCAAAACCTGAAGTAGTAAAGGATTAATACTATTAGTGATCCACTTGGTAGTAGAAGGAAGCTGTAGAATCTGTTAGACATCTGTCTTATGAATCTTCCTTAGACCTCTGGCCACCACAAAATATGTCAGTACTGCATTGATCACAGAGGTTCAGAGATAGATTCTAAATAATATAGGAGATACCAGTTTTGTTTCTTTATCTCTTTGTCAAGAATATCACCTCTGGATTTCTTGATGTTTTGCATTTCACAAAACACCATAGTCTGTTCAGGAAACTGAGCATTGTTTAATTTGATCCACTCCATCACTGTCTCCACAAGGCAGGCAGGAACTGCAACACCAGCGTACTTTTTTTTAGAAGGTGCACATACAACCTTTGCTTGGCTCATGGCAGTTCTCAGTACCCTGTCAGGTTTTGTCCGTCAGAGCTGGGACAAAACCAAATGTTTATAGAACAAAGTATTGAGGCTAAAAAGAAGTATGTTTGTTTGCCTTTAGCTAAAAAAAAAGAAAACAAGAAAAAGGAAAAACTGGTATTTGAGCCTCCCTAGAATGTAGCCTTTATTCTGATTCTTCAGGTTTCCAAAAAAATGCCCTCATTTTAAGTGTTATTTTTAACCTTAACTGTCAGTGTTCTCTCTTCCTACTTAGATCTTTCATGCTAACTATGTTGATAATCTTTGATAAAGGTCTGTAGGTGATTGATCAGGTAAGAGAGGTTGTGTATTACACATTTCAGTGATCACTCTGGGAAAATTACAGCTACATTGTTGAATTCCTTCCTTTTAATCTCTTTATAAAATTTGCCTTGAATAGATGTGGCCACATCTGAATACATGCTTGCTATTCAGATGGAGAGCTGAATATTAGCTTACAATTCCCACTTGGATGTTCAAATCATTGTGGGTTTTTTGGCTTGTTTGTTTGGGTTTTTTGTGTTTTGTTGGTTTGGTTTGGGTTTTTGTTTGGTTTTTGTTTGTTTTTTCTAATCTAGGATGAAACAGGTGCCTATTTAATAGACAGAGACCCAACATACTTTGGGCCAGTGCTGAACTATCTGAGACACGGGAAACTGGTTATTAACAAGGACCTAGCTGAGGAAGGTAAGCCATTGCCAAACCTCCTGGTTACTTATCACTTGCTTATTATTTTTCATTGCTTTTGAGTCATCAAAACTAATTTAGAACTAGATGATAAATCTTAATCAGTGTAGCATTTCAATCTGTTTCAAGCAAAGCTGAGAGGTATCCTGCAGCTATAGTATGTGCTGTTACTTAGACGTTTTGAGTGTGATTCCTGATTTAACAATCCCAATAAGTATTCAAACAGAAGGGGAGATGTCTTTTATTGTAGTGTTGCATCTTTGGGTTTAGTCCTTTTCAAGCAAAAGAGTGCTGCCTGGGAAACAAGCTTTAGAAGATGTAAATCAAAGTAAGAGTGAAGGTCTGGGATGTTCAGAAGTGTTCTGAAATATGCTCTTGAAGACTAAATTCTGCCTTTAGCTTCTCCCTCTCTGTCCCCAGCTTGTAACAATTTTACCCTAATGGAGGATGACTGCTTTAAAACATGTGGTACCAAAACTGTATTGATAAGGCATTGAAATTTTTTAGAGAGGTACTGTCTAACTATATTAGCAGGAAATAGTATGAAACACCATTTCCACGTGTATTGTTAAGCACATCTTATGTGTGGAGAACAGGTAAGCCTGGAAGATGTGCGTTGAAGCCGTATCTTTAAGCTTTTGTTTCAGGATCTAAGATCTCAAATGACAAGGAAAATTTCCTACATGCTAGCAGCTGCAGAGATTTTCAGTAAGATTATTTGAAATTCTCTTTTGCATTCCAGCCAGAGGCAGGGCCTGAGCTAGGTGGTCTGTCAGTCTGCTATGGAGTGGTATCTGTGCCCCTCTTTTGCTTTTCTGCCTTGTTCTATATGTGAAATGGCATCTGCTTTCTTTGGGGGCTTTTAGGACAGTTTCTTAGAATGAGCTAAGTACTGACTACATGTGCCTGAAAGATTCAAGAATCATTTGGTTGGTAAATTATCTTATCATAGGATGTTAAAATAAAAAATTTTATGTAGCTGTGGAGAGGAAAATCTTAGGAACTCGCTGGTGATTTTGGCCTGGAATCTTTGATTACACTATCTTTCCAAAAAATGTTTTCATACTAGGTGTACTGGAAGAGGCTGAATTCTACAATATCACATCACTAATAAAACTGGTAAAGGACAAAATAAGAGAAAGAGACAGCAAAATCTCACAGGTGAGGCTGTTTTCTAGTGTGCTTTTGATTATTTGTTTTATGACAAGTAGTGGGTGGGTTCCATTTGATCTTCATGTAACTGCTCATTTCCCCAGTAAGATACTGAATGGCTGCCCTCATCTCTGGATGAGCTAGAACCCTTAGGATAAAAAGATTATTATTCTGAATTACTTGCTCCTGCCAGTCTACTTGCAAAGTTCACAGATCTTGTTCATAACACGAAAACAGTGTAAATAATTGTTCTGAAACGTCTGGTAATAGTAGAATTTGCCATAATATTATTTCTAGAAATAGTTATTTTAGAGAACAGTTTTTTGAGAATGTATTTTAGAATATATATTTCTCCTTTTCATTTAATACTCTGAATATAATGAGATTGCCTAATTATGGTATAACTGCTGTTTATACAGTATATTTATGCAGCATGCATAGAGATACTATTTAGCTCCTGTCATACATTTTGGTAGCAAAGTTAGTTTCTTTATTTGTAGTGCTCTGTGGTTGAGAAGACTGCTGCTTCTCATAGCAGCTCATGAATATTTCTCCTTGAAAGTGAATATGAAAGAGAAACTTTGTTCTTTAACTCTGCTACTCTGAACTTCCCTGGTAACTGAGTCTTCCTGGAGATACTCAAAACTCATGTTGCCAAATTTCTCTTGAAGTCAGGTTGTGGGATCACAGGATTGCTCTTATGGCATTTATTAAATGTCCCAGATAAAATGGTCCTAGTTATTCATTGCTCTGGATGGGTTCAGAGTGGTGTTGCTTACCATTTCTAGAGAGTAAGGGCAGCTTCAGACAAGTCACAAACATGATGAATTCCATGACCTGTTGAGCATCTTATATTTCATCTTGAAGGTGCCAGTCAAACATGTATACAGAGTGCTGCAGTGCCAGGAAGAGGAACTCACTCAAATGGTTTCCACAATGTCCGACGGTTGGAAATTTGAACAGGTAAAAAACCCAAATGGGATATAGTTACAAAGTCTTCTAAAAACTGAGTTTTATGAAAAAGGAATATAAATTAATTTCTATGCATCTTAATTCAGTCATGTTCAGAATTTGTATAAACATACACGGTTAAGGTAAAATGTGATATTTGTGTTTGTATTTATCATAGAACAAAAAAAATAGCTTTCCAGGAGGTATTGTGCTGACTTTCTTTAAAAACATCTGAAATGTAATTATTCAGTGTCTGCACATGGGCAGTTGAAGGGTAAATCAACCAAAATTATCTAATACAATTTTATGTGGATGGTAGGTTAGATATAAAGAGCTCTGGGTAAAAGAGATGAGCTTGGGAGATAATTGTTTGTCAGGCCCAAAGAGTGGTTCTTCAGGTAAAAAACTGATAGACATAGGAGTTTGGACTTGACCAGTGTGGATGTGGAGCTGGATAGCTGTGAGCTATGTGAACGTTTTCGTTCTGTGCACTGTATAAAAATAGCTTTGTGTGTACCTTCAAGAATATATTGTAAAATTGCAAGAAGATTTTTCTGTTATTTTTGCTTATCTCTGTAAATAAGAAACTAACTGTATGACTTCTTCATCCTTCACATTCCTAACCTAGCAGAACATTTAACTGCACTGGAGCAATGAATCTGTTAACTCTGAGGCACAAGGGCTCAGCTGCCAGCACCTTTTTCAGTGTCTGATGCCTACCTACTGTAGGAGAGACTGGAATAAGCACAAGCCTGTTATCCTGTGCAGTCTCACTCTAATAACACAACAAAGCAACCTTTTAAAAATGTTCAGGACACAAAGGTAAAAGAGAACATTTTGTTTACATTTGATGAGATGTGTAAGGTGCTGGTGTCATGAAGACAGCCATAATCAGACAGACTCAGCTGGCACAGAGAAAGCTTTTTATGCTTCAGTTCTCAGGCTCAAGTATTATCAGGTCTGTTTGCCATGCCAGAAGGTGAATGTGGTAGAAGTCCCTGTAAAAAGCTCTTCACTTAATGCATGTGACTTTTATGACCAGTGCATTAACAAAGGTGTTTCAACATTCTTCTTTGCCATGAGAAAATGGCTTTCATTACAGAGATTCTTTACTTTCAAAAGATTAAATGATGCCATGGCTTTTACTTATCCTGAAGACTTATAGTCTTTGGGGATATTGTATTTGGGAGTAATACTGCTTTGACAGTGCAACTTCTGAAAGAATTGTTATAATCTCTTTTAGAACTGGAAAAGTCCAGTGGTTTTCTTGAACATTACACCCCTGTTTCATCCAGCTTTCTCTCCACTTCCTCCCTCTCCCATGTTGCACTCTTTTAGACACATGGTTTGAAGTAGATAAACACAACAGCGGTATTATGTCAGAATACTCATTACCTCACACCAGGCTATTCCCTTCTTTGGTCGTGTTGCAGACTTGCATTTAGCAAACAGCATTCACTTTGAACAGGATTAGTATATACTGTATAATGTACACAGTTTTATTGTTAAGATCTTAGAACACTGTCGCATTTTTGTAATTTTTTATCTTATCTAAGTCTGTGTTGCTCTGCAGTATGCTTCTTTCAGGAGTACTTTGTACCCGAAAAAAGCTGAAATCATTGGCTTTTTCAGAGGAGAGATATTCCTATGGATTGGGAGTCCTTGTGCTCTGAGCCCCGTGCAACATGTCTAAGTGGTTTGTTTGGATCAAAAACATTTCTTTCCCCTTAACATTTCAAAATTTTGTCGTAAAATATGATTGGATGTGGTAATTAAATAGGAGTGGAAGGTGCTGAACTTTTGGTACACTTAGGCAGATGTTTTGATGCCCTTTTTCAAAGAATATGAATGGAAGCTTTGCTAGAACAGTGTGATTATGTCCTAGTTGAAAATCTGTTAGCAAAAATTACACTGCCTTACTTTTCTGATTGTGGGTTATTTTGTAGACGATTTTTAGCTTCAATTTTTACTTCTTCAGGCAATCAGAAAAAGCCAATATTTTGGCAATACAACATAATAAGAAACATTAGGCTATACAAAATTGGTACATATGGAGGCTTTAGACAGCAGTGCTGTTGGTCGTGTAAATTTTAATGATTAATGTAATGTGAGTCTGTCACCATAACACAGTCTTAAATATGTTCACTGTATGAGGAAGATGGTATTTAGCTGCTGCCTTCAAAATTTTCACATAACAATAGCAGGATATATATAAATTTACTGTTCATGGGCCTTTTCATCCATTGTAATCTCCACTTGACTCAGAATAGGCAGTTGTTGTCTAGCTCTTCACACTTATTTCAAAGCTGTAATCTTTCTCAAGTGTGCTGACAGGTATGCTTTAATTTAAATGGGCTAGGAATTGCCATTTATTATTAAGGTAGAATATTTTTTATAGTAACAACTTAAGAAATTTAGCTGATGTTTAGCTGAACTTTGAATTATTAGACGTTTGGCAAGTGTGACCAGAGTTCTTGGTAGTGGTTTTTATGGAAACAAGACAGATTCTTTTTTCTACTCCAGGTATTTTCTTGGATCTTCTGTAAATTACCCCTTCTGAAAGCAACTTAGAGCACCAACTTTTTTCCTTTAGTTGACTTCATATGTTTCTTTAGCTGTATTTTGTTCATCAATATTTAGAACAAGATGAAGCTCTTTCATAGCCAGGCTTGATACATTGCTTAAATTAACACCTTCCAGTCTTATATCCACATTACCTTCCCCATTTGGCAAGTACAACAGGGAAATAACGCTTCCTTCCATGATGCACCAAACTTCCTTGATGTTTTTCAGAGTAGTTGGCTACACCACAGTGGCTTGGGGAGTTTTCTGTCTTGCTATTAGTAAATCTTAACTTCCCTTGCAATTACAAAGGGCTTTGCAACTGCCTCAGTAATTGTTTTATGTTGAAATGAAAGTTATAGCTTTATAGCAACCTGTTCTAGTGGCAAGTAAATGTTACCTGAATGTTTGAGCTCCTCTGTTATTTGGATAACAGTATGTGCTTCAGCTTTACAAAGGTTTCTTTTTGTGTTTTGCTTTGATTGGTTATTTCAGCTTGTCAGTATAGGTTCCCAGTCCATCTGTGGCCGGGCTCAGCAGGCAGAGTATCTGCTGATAGTGTCACGGGAAGTGAAAGGGGAAGAGAGATGCTTCCAGAAATGCTGCAGTGAGGTGTGTCACACCATTCTTTTTGCCCTCACGCTGATATGCTTGGCCTCTTTGCATTTCTGCTGCTTTCAAATCATTCCACTTTATTCCTGGTTGTACAGCACATAGTGATTTGTGTGTATTTGTGACTGGTTTTTTATTTATATTCACGATATTTCATTATACATTATGAATGTTCATACTGTAAATATAATAAAACCCAAATAAAAATCCCCTAGTTATTTAGTTAAAGGTTTTTCTTAAAAAGTGTTCTTAACTTCTCAGTAGGTAACTTCTTTTCATTAAACCTTCCTCCAAAGTTAACATCCTTTGATCCATACTTGTTAAGTAAGAAGGGTAGAATTCAAACCTTAGGAGCCCTGTAAATACATCTTTGTCTTCACTGGGTTCAGAAGGGCACATTTCTCTGTTCTGGTTAACTGGAACAATGATTATTTCATCCACCAAACAGCCTGTAAAGGTCTGACTTTGAACCCTTTATTTCTGGTAACTCAGAACTTTACTGGTTTTTAGATGGATGAAATATGTTCAAATTGGAACAACAAATGACAGGAATTTTTCATATGGAGGAGTGAGGGGAGAACAAAATCAGAAGTTTTAAATTTTTGGGTCTCAAGTGGAAAAAACATCCTGAGTGGGGTTTTTTTGTTTTATTGGTTTTTTGGGACATTTTCTTGAAACTCAAATGGAGACTCCAAGCCTCACTCATTGGCTTTTTGGGCTCATCCTTCTTTCTCCCTTTTGTTCTCTTTTCACTGCTTTTTTAATTGCTTTGTTGCTTCCAAATATTCATGAGTTTGGGAAGGATTTTTTTGCTAACCAATAACGTCAGAGACAGTTTCCAGTACTTTACGTATCTATGCTCTATTTGGAAGTGTCATATGTGAATTGATTTGGGAACTTGGTGCTCTGTACTATTTTCATCAATGAAATGCTTGGAGTACTTATTCTTTTCCTTGCTATATATATTTGGTTATTCAGTCCAAAAGATGAGTATAACATCATGAAGATAATGTGATAGTGAAGTGGCTTGATAAAAGCAGAGCTTTGCCTATGACTTTACATGGACACTTAGCCATGCAATTCTGGATTTTGAACCTGGGCTGTTACCCCCCTGTACTCCAGAATCTGTTTTCCATGTACCAAGCACTATCTGTTTCTTTCAGTTGTATAGGTAACATTTTGAATGTGGAATCAACACTATGGATTTGCAGACTTTCTGGAATAGAATAAGAACTGCAGCTTGTTAGGTCTGTGTAGGGTACGGGCAGGATGATGTCATTCATGCATTCATGTCCTAGGGAAATCAAAGTAAACTTACGCATCACAAAATGGAAGATGAGGAAGGCAGTGAAGAAATGAATGCAGGTGTAAAATAAAAATAATAATTTTTAAAAATTGAAGCTTTGAAGTCTGATAGTTGCTTTAAGAGACCTGTAATAAAATGCTTTCAGGCCTTGCATCAGTTATCAGTGCTGAGTTTAAGAGCTGATGTGCCTGTCTTTTTATAAACTTTTGCAAATCCCTTGAGAAGGCAGTAGAACAAATGCATTATAACTCTGAAAAGCATAGAGGCCATTCTTAGATTCACACAACTTGATTCTGTAAAAGAAAATTGAGGGGAGGATTTTCTTTTATTCTGCCAACCCTTAGCATAATTAAAAAAAAAAGACAAACTTTTCAAGACAAGCTTTTTAGTGTGGAAGGAGTTCAACCTATCTGAAATAGAAGCAGTAATATTCTAAGTACAAGAATATTTTAAATAGAATTAGAGAAAAATTTATTGGGTTTTCAGAATCATACCATCACAAGATAGAGAAGGAAATTAATTGGTAGTGTTGAAGTAGAAGAGTTGGTTAATATGAGTTAACTCCACTGGGAAGCAGAGGAAGACAGGTCTGCTCTTTGTGCAAATTGGAGTGGTTATCTGAGATGATAATACTAGTTCTGATTTGTCTGGTGAATATACTGTATAGCATTTGGATTAACGTTGCTAAACCAAGAGTGTAAATCTGTACAGGCACATTACTGAAATGTGTCTGGTTTTGAGATAAGCCTCGGTTCAGTTAGGCATGAGATTTGTTTGCTTTAAAAATAAGGTTACTTACTATGAGACAGGAGCTGCCTTGCTTTGATTTCTTTGTCTTTTAAGGAAGCTCATGAGCTCTATTGGCACATCAAGCGATAACTATTTCTGTTGATTCAATAAGAATGATGATGATAGTAATGCTTTTCATTCCTGTCGTTTTAGTTGTAGCTGACAACCTTCTAGTGCCATCGCCCTTATTCCATTCAAATGGTGAATGGATCATTATGTAATGAATTTTCTGTGATAAGTAACATTGGCATTTTCCTATGCTCAGTTGTGACACTATTGGGGCTCACAGGGATGCTTAAACAGGATCACACAGCTTTAGTAGGAAGTCGTGGAAGGAGTAAACCAGTGGGGGAAAATAGATACATGCATGTATACATATATGTGTAGATATACATATATATATATAAAAAAAAAATCATACAAATCTATGAAATTCAGAGTTTCTAAACATTCTTTTTTTCCTTCCTTGAGGTCTTGGTCATTTAAGTCCCATGAGCCAAAAAGAGTTTGTCCTTTCAGGAAGTCTGAGAAACAGTAGTGTGGATAATCTGAAATCCTTTGACTATACATTGTAACACCTATTTTGCAGAGCTCAGATTACTCTGATTTGTTGTGGGTTCTTTTTGGTGGGAATTGAGTGTTGGTGGTGTAGGGATGGGCTGACATGAGGAAAAGAGGGGGGGCGGATCTTACAGTTTATCAGCATCCGTCTTAAAGTATTGCCACCAACCCTGGGAACAGTGGGGTGACTTTTGGAATAGGAGTACTAAAACAGTAGTTTGTTTCTGATCTTAATTCCTGACACAACAGTTAGTTCTAATCTGCAGTCATTTTCCATTGTTTCTTTTTCTGCCATCAACTTTATTGTTGATGCATTTCAAAAAGCTACCAAAAATCTCTAACATGCTGTTGATATTGCGCAAATTATACATTCTTAGCTTCTCACATAACAAAACTGCTTATGGGAGTAGCATGAGTTGGAGTTTTGGGGTATATGTGTTTAATGTTGCAAAAGTGACTTTATCTTGAATTCCACCAGCTAATCAGTAATGGCAAAAACTCATCAGGTGTTTCGCAGTCAACTAAATCCATAGTCCTATCCAATTGGCTAATAAGTGTTCAGTCTGCCATGTCTCCTAAAAAGACTTATGTGCAAAAAGTTAACTTATGTGGTTGTATTAGGAAGCATTAGCAACTAATTATCAACCAAGAACCTGTCAGCTTGGTTGAGCCAGAACTGATGGTTAGGCTGATGTTTGGATTTTGTATGGGATCTCCTTTTAGAGAGGTAATTTGTTTCTTTAGAGTGTCAATAAGTAAAGAATTATTTTTCCTTCTGCTAGTTATCACAGCTTATCTGATAGAGAGTTGTTGCCATTTTGAAAGAAGAAAAGTTGACTGTATACTAATCAAATTGTATGCTTGAATTTTATTCAGATTTCTCTTCAGAGAAAGTGAATTTTGTGTGGCTTTATTTAAACATGTATCCAATTTTCTGAACTTTTTCCAGCCTTTAAGTGGGTTAAAATACTGTTTAATGTCTTACCTTTTACCTCAATAATTGAAGCAGTTGCGGTAGTTGTATTAAATGATTTGTAATTACTGTATAATATATAGGATAAACTTTATACCACTTTGTTAAATTTAGAGCCAACTTAACTTCTATTTTTTCTGAAAATGTGTGTATTGTATTTTTTGTTGATAGGGAAGACAATCAACAAATCATCTCAACATACGAAGTAAATTTGGGTTGATCTTCCAGCTCTTCAGTAGATTTTCTTTGTCCATTTTATGCAACTAAGAAACTAGTTTTACTTTATGGGTTTTGTAATTCTGTATTACACATATATGGTATGGTGCAGACTGCAGAGTATCAGTATCCATTGTGGAAGATGAGCTGACTTAATGTCTGAAGGTAAATGATACCTTTATGTTGAGGATGCATTGGTGCTTCTAAAAAACCTGGGGTTTTGTAACTTCATTACATGGTTTGGTGGAAAAAATGTCTTTAACACATTAATTTTTGAGCAGCCTGTGTTCATTACTGACTGTGTATGTATTTTGCAGAACTAGAGTGGTGTTAGGAGAGGAGGAGGCAGGGAAAGGTTTCTGGTGATAACACACAGACAATGTAGTTAAAGTACGTAACTTGAGAGTGATGAATTTTGATGGTCAGTTTTGTTCATGGAAGGCTAAGTCTTGTATGCTGTAATACCACCAGGGTCCAAAAACTTTGACATTGCCTGGGCTTGGAATCAACTTGGTTTGTTGTGCAGACACCGTGTCTGCTGTTCTCTGTAGCCATCGCTCTGCCCTCCTGTGGAGCCGCTGCCTTGGCTGTGGTACTGCAGTGGGAGAACATCCCAGCGTCTCTCCCCTCTCTCCTTAGAAGTACAACGAGACTTTATTTTCTCCTGACAGTGCTATATGGAAGCTGCTTTTAACCTTGGTCTGACTTCTGGTTTTGTGGAAGGGATAATCTTACCCCTCAAGTACAGACTCTGTATCAAGATTTCTTATGGACTGCACCTTCCATGCTGTAACAAGGCTTTTGCTTCTAGTTCCGCCAGGCTAATGGCAGAACACTGTTACAGAGATAACTACAGTGTTTCAAGTGCTGTTGCCCTAAAAAACAAGTCAGGCCTTCTCTGAGAAGACTGGGGAAGAAGACAGCCTTACTGTATGTGTGTGATGATTTTGTAGGTAGATTCAATATAGTTTTGGTTATGGCATTTAGATACAGTGTATTTCTGCAACTGGTTTTAGGATTGGATCTGTGTCAGTAATAATAGCACCATACACTATCTTGTCATGCTTTTGAAAGAAAACTTTAAAATAAATGAACCAGCTATATCTGAATTCATTCTGTTATGGAAAGGCAGGCTATGTAAAGCTTCTAGCATTAGGTAAGTGTGTTGTGTGTAAAGTAAGACAATTTCTGCCATTTGATAAACATCTGCATAAGAGATAGTATTGATATTGAGAGTATATCCTTCTTTCTCAGTAAATTGTCATTTATCATTCAATATAGAGACTTGTAGAAACTTGTAAATACATCACATTTCATTATACATGGCTTCTGCTTGTAGCACTTCCTTAATTAACTTCGTTGTAGCTGCACATACAAATTTCAGATGTTAATGGGTGTCCCACCATCCCGTGTCTTGCTGTTTTACAATCAAAGGTAAATTTTGTCTTTGTCCATTCAAAATATGTTCTAATAGAAATATCGTTATTCTGTAAGTAGTGGTGGGGATTCCTTCAGGATAAAGAACTTTTTGCATGCAGGCATTTGCACGTTAAATCATGCCATGTTAAGGTACAAACTCTTTAAAAATTAACTTTGGAGGATGTGAAGGTTCCCAGTAAATAACGGAAGTGGAACAGGCTGCTTCTCTACTGGTCTGCATCTGTAGCCTTTTCTTTCACAGTATAATCATAACTGTAAATCATTAATGCTGTACCTGTTTTAAAAGAAAAGCTGTGTTTATCTTATCATCAGTGTCAGTGTATTTGTCTACATCAAAACATATTTTCATTGAAGTGGAGAATTGTGCTTCAGGCACAACCAACAATGTGAAGAGTGAGGAGTGTTTGTACTAATGGTGAGACCTTATGGAATTTCTTTTATGTGGAAATGTAATTGACTTTTTGTTTTTAATCTTTCAGCTGGTCAGTATTGGTTCTTCCTATAACTACGGCAATGAAGATCAGGCTGAATTTCTGTGTGTTGTCTCAAAGGAATTGCATAACACTCCATATGGCACAACCAGTGAACCCAGTGAAAAAGCAAAGGTAAGTTGATAGACATTGGACTAAAGAAATTATGTTGAATTGGGTGGGCTTCATAGTCATGCTAGATCTACCTCTGTTCTGGACCATTATTTAATTGCCTTTCCCCCTGTTTTTCATGACTAATTCCCTGTACATTGGATGAGAGACTGTAAATGGTACAGTCAGAATGCATTTGTTATGCATTCGTGGATTATTTAAATACAATATCCTGTACTTTTTCAATACCTGTTTTTTCAAATTTTGGCAGAGATTTGCTGTTTACAGTTGAGAATCTAGGTTTTGTTTTTCTTGCTTGGCTTCAGCTGAAGAGATCTTACTGTCAAGAATGGAGCTTGTAAGATGCTATCTCTGTAAAACAGAGTCATGTGCAATATGTCATAAGATGAAGGTACTTTTTAGCATAATGTTTTCTGAGTTCTACTTAATTATCTGTACTTTCTGTAATCAACTTTACAAAAAGATTGTAATGGGCACAGTTTCTTAGCATTTTACTCAGTTGTCTTTCAGAATTTGTACAAGGGAAAATGTAAAATCACAGCTGACTAGTTATAACCCAGAGCAGTTCTGTAATGTGTGTTCTGTGTCATGCACAGTGAGCAGCTTTTATCATTGTATTGCTGAGTTGTATGAGGAGATTACTGAAGACAAACTGGATACTCCTGTATCAAAAGCTTTTAAGTTCATATATGCAGATGGAAAACAAGTGGTGAAACATCAAAGGTTACTTTTTCAAGAATCACCTTTGAAGAAATAAATTTTGAAATAATGCTAAAAATGGATCCAAGCCTTGGATATGAGACCTCAAAAAGATAAAACTTCATTACTTTCTGTGCTTTGTAACATGCTTATGCAGCTACACATACGGAGTCAAATTTATGATATGCACTATAAAAATACTCCAAGCTTTATGTTGGATTTCTACTGAAATGAATAATTTATGTTCTTTTGTCACTATTGAGATAAAACTTCCAAAGAATTCTAAGGGACTGATACAGTCAAGGGTAAGCAGTGAGCCTGGTTAAGCCATGGCTCACTCTTTTCAAAACCCTAGTCAAGGTCTGGTTTTGCCTGGAAGCTTCAGGAAAACTTTGAAAGTTGACAAGTGAGAGGTGTGTGGTAATAATTTAGGACTGAGATACCTGCCTGAAATAAAATATGGAATTCTAGAGCCTAATGAACATCTTCATAAGGAATGGTGGTACACGTGCGGGGAATTTCAGAAGTTGCCAGAGTTACATTGCATCCTTAATGTAAAAGAAAATATGGATCAAATGAAAGTGTTAAAGACTAAACACAAAAGCTAGTTCAGACTGCAATACAACTGTATAAACTGAGTCTCTCTGAGAGAAGCTGTCTTAGACCTCTCCATCGATAACTGCTTGGTCATTGTTTCAAGGTGAGAGCAAAGGGTAATTTGACCACTATGATGAAAAAGCATTCCTGTTAATTTTTGTTGGAGATATAAATAGTCACTCCTTCTGTCCTGGAAGAGTTGAGCTGTTACTAGCAATTAATGGGCAATACTTGAAAAGTAATTTTTATATACTGTGTTTCTAATAGATCAGAATTTTTTACACAGGTATATGTTGTGACTGGGAAAAAAAGAAAAAAAAACAATTTTCTTGAGAGGTTTCTGGCATCTATGTTCAGGAATCTTGACTGGATTTCAGGAGCTGCTGTGTCCATAGTTCCCTCTGAGCATTATCCTCTAGGCTGTTCAGTAGTGCCTGAGTGTGCCTTCATGAAGTTCATGTGACTGAAATTCTGGTATCCACTGATACATACAGAATAATGTGTTTATGTAGGGATACTAACTTTTAGATGCCATAAGAAAGTCTTCCTATTACATTTACAGCAGATTGGGTTAGAGAAAAAAATCCTGCTAGTATGTAATTTTTATTGACAAGCACTTCAGTTTTAGTTAATAGTCCTGGACTTTCAGAATTGGAAAAAAGCATTTTCTGATAGCCATCTAATCAAGCTTCACCTTCATTCCTTCTTAGAGACTTTTTCCTTGTGTTTTCTTTTTTTGGGTAACAGTCAGCATAATAAGTTAGTAGATGACTTTTGTGTAACCTTGTAATTCACCTAAGCAAAGGAAATTGATCTTAAATGGTTCCAGTGGCTTTTACTGGTAGCCATAGCATGATCCAAAGATAACCTGCATTCCCACAAGCATTCTTCTCTTTCATATCACTTTATTGACCTAGCACTCTTGGGACAGATGACCAAAACTTGTTCACAGTGTCTGCATCCAAAGTTAGATGCTAGTATTATCCTTTTGCATCCACAGCATAGAGTACACAGAGTTAAGGTACCAGCTTTTTCTGGCTTTATTTAACTTTTCTCTATACTTACACTCCCTGTTGTTACGTTGCATGGCACTATTGGCTTCTATCTGCTGATTTTAGGACATTTGATAAAGGAAATTGTCATAAATCTATTCTATTCCTTCTTGAAATTGCCAGCTGTCATACTCTTTTACTAAGAGTGGAGGTCCCAGGCAAAAGCAAATAAATGTCATTGCCAGATGCTTCAGGTGTAAGTGGACTGTACCTTTTTGCAGCTCTGACTCACTTGCAATCTCTTCTTTTCCCTTCCTTTTTCTACACTTGCCGCATGCTGCATGACACTCAGAGTGAGGATGAAGATACGGATTACGATATGAATGACTCAGATTAAGTGTAAATGTCATGGTGAGCACTAGCTGCCCCAGGATTTTAACCAGATGCATTTCTGTCCCTTCCAATTCCCACCCCCAAGTGCTGTCCTTCGGCTAGTTGTGGTGCTGTGTGTGTGTGTGTTTGTGTTTATAGTTGTAGCATGGTTAGCACAGATAGAATTCCTGTTCTGGATATTGCTGCTTTAACAGAGTAATGACTGTTGCTGTTACAAATTGTATTGTGATTTGTGCCTTTGAGGCTTTGCTGAGAAGGAAAGTTCTTCATGTAGATTCTAGGGTCAGAATTGCTTTTCATTTTTATTTCCCATGCACCACCTTTTCTGTCTAATGGGTTTTTTATACGTAGAGGCATCTGATACAAGCTTACAGTATACATTTTCGGTAAATGTCTGATTTGGCAGTAGTTTAGCAAACTTGACTGAGGTGCAATGTAGTCCAAAGGTGGTCTTAATCTAATAATTTTGAAATCAGTGATTTTTTTTTAATCAAGATATGGCAAACACAAGTAAATAGTGTGATCTTCGTGCCATAGGACACAACTTTCTGGCGAGGGATTGTTTACAGTGTCATTTGACATCTGATACAAGATCAAAGTACTTTAAAAGTCACAAGTGGAAGAGCACAAAAAATTTGCATCTGAAAGAACCTTCTCCTAATGTGTCTACAAGCAGTGCTCGTATTTATTCTGCTCTCCAATTTGTAGAAGATAACACAGCATTGAATGATCAGTAGTACAGTGTGGGTAGTCACTTGAGCCTGTATAAACTAAAGATATTTACCACTGAATGAGAACTTTTTAGCTGTAAAGCAGCATTACATTTATCTCTGAAGTTTGGACAATGCTCTCAAGCACATGGTGTCATTCTTAAGGTTGTCCTGTGCAGGGCCAGGGTCATCACTTGATGGTCTTTGTGGGTCCCTTCCAACTCAGGATATGCTATGATTCTATGAAGTTCCTTCATATGGCTGAAAAAAACCACTGTTTTCTTAACTGATGCTAACAGAAACAACTGCTAGAGTAGAATAAGACCTTTTGCCAAGTCTTTCAGAAATGGCTGAAGGGAATTAATCAAATCTGAAGCTTTATTGAAAGAAAGTAAACTGGCACTATGCTGAAATAAAATGCAGTATTCTTAAGCTGCCTGAGAGGCAAACAGTCTTTTAAAAACCACTGTTCTAGCAGAAGCACCTTTATTTTGAGTGGGAGGATATAGTTCTCATGTTCTCTTTCCCTAAGAAGGAATCACACTCGGGATCCTAGAATATGATAGTTCATTCAGACATTGTTTAGAATTTATAAGTCAACTTTGGATCTGGTGCACCTGTAGAGAAAACAGAACAGGAACATGAAAATTAGGGTTGGGAGAGTCCCCAGTGTCAGTACAGATTGGGTGACGAATGGGCTGACTGAAGAGGACCTGGGGATACTGGTGGGTGAAAACCTGGATATGAGACAGCAATACTTGCAGACTAGAAAGCCAGTTATCCAGTACTGCAACAAAAGAAGCGTGGCCAGCAGATTCTCCCCCTTTGCTCCACTCTCATGAGATCCCACCTGGAATGCTGTATCCAGCTCTGGGATTCCCATTACAAGAAAGACATGGAGCTGCGAGACTGGGTCCACAGGAGGAACATGAAAATGGTCTGTGAGCTGGAACACCTCTCCTGTGAAGACAGGCTGAGAGAGTTGGAATTATTTGGCCTGGAGAAGAGGAGGCTCAGGAGAGGTGTTATTGCAGTCTTCCAGTACTTAAAAGCGCCTTATGAGAAAGATGGAAAAAGACTTTTTTACTGGGAGCTCATAGTGACAGAACAAGGGGCAATGTTTTTGAACTAAAAGAGTCTTTAGATTAGATATAATGATGAACATACTCTTTGTTGTGAGGGTGGTGAGACCCTGGCACAGGTTGTCCAGAGAAGCTGTGGCTGCCCCATCCCTGGAAATGTCCAAGGCCAGGTTGGACAGGGCTTGGAGCAACCTGGGCTGGTGGGAGGTGTCCCTGCCCATGACAAGGGTGTGGAACTTGGTGATCTTTAAGGTCCCTTCCAACCCAAACCTTTCTGTGATTCTTTGATTTCCCCTTTAGCAGAGGTTACTGAAAAAGTAGCAAGCAAAGTGTGTTAAAGTATTGCCTGATATGATAGAATTTTCTGCTTTGCATTGGGTTTACTGGCTCAGTAAAGTGTGCAAAGTTCAGCGTCCAGGTCTGGCTTAGCTTTCTGTTATTGCATGCGATCCCAACACTACAGAATGTAGTTCTAAATCTATTAATCTTTTAAGTACTTTTTGTCTTCTGGGAAAGAATTAAATGCTTCCAATATTAAATTTGAAAGATTAGTAGATCAGAATTATTTTCTAGCTGCCACATGTATTTGTGTCAGACATGTTTTTGTCTCTGTTGGATATGGTTTCACATGGACTGCATTTGCTGGGGCAGACTGTTGGCCACTATTTTATCCAGCGTCTTGTTCTCAGTTGTGACCAACAGCAAATACTTGAGGAAACAGTTTTAAATATGAAGCATTTATGATATTTACTTCTGATATATTTCCCTACCTTCCAGTAATCCTCAGTTTAGGAATTTTGGCTTCAAGCCTTCATGCAGGTAATTGTATGGAAGCTACAATGACACTGTATCACCACAAGTCAGTACCAGTGGCACTATCTTCTCTCAGTTTGTCTAGTCCCTTTTGAATATACTATACAAGCAGTTGCTGAGTAATTTACAGAGCCTGGCTTTTCCTCACAGAATTCACTTGTATATTTCCTGTAGTTTCACATTAAATACTTTTTCCTTAGTACACGTGGTAAATTATCCTCATGAAATAAGCAATGCTTGCACCTAAAATACACCCCAAAGTATGTCATGGCCCATGGAAAACATCTTTCTGTATCAAGAAGCAAAAGAAAATGAAGCATCGTAAGACTTTTCTTTACAGATGAACATTCTTAAGTACTAGTGCTGAGTACATTTGAAGCTTTGCTTAATGCTTGGTTTGGCTGCCGTCATGGTTGGTTCTGCTGGCACAGTTCTTAAGTGCTGGTCAGCCCGAGAATTGACCTTGTTATTGCTGGATGCGTTCAGTTTAGAGCAAAAACATGAAAATATTGTTGCTTGGACAATCAATCCTAAGACTTGGATCCTTTCCTCACTGGAGGATCCAAACAAAACTGAAATAGAAGAGGAGAAAAACCAGTCAAACTGGAAGTAGAATAGGTGGTCTTCATGTTGTTGGTTTAAATTTTGCCAGGTCGTTCACTTGGCCTTTGGAAACTCCTGCATCACCTCGTCCAGTGTGCCATTGTTTTCAATACTAATTTATGGAACATAATTTGCACCTGAAAGTTAAGGACATTTTACTGGAACAGGAAAAATTAAGATTAAATTAAATTTCTAATAATTAAAGTACCTGAGTTTATTTACCACACATTACCTAAGGATGTTCAGAACTAGGATCAGGTGTAATGGCTTACTTTTTACATTTGCCAACTCTTAAGCCTTGATTATATTAATAATACTCAATTCCTAGCAGTGTTTTACATCTGTTTGAATGGGTTTTGGTAGTAGACATTGTAGATATCAATCTCTCTTTTTTCAGCTTTAAAGGACCCCAGGAATGTCCATGAACCAGGTCCTTGACACTTTACCGGTTATCTGAAATAGTCATTATATTGGTCTTTGACCTCCATGCTTTAGGAATGACATTGAGCTAATTTTCATTTATAGAATTTTTATTCGTCTATTTCAGATTTTGCAAGAACGAGGTTCCAGGATGTGAAGACAGTATTGAATGGTGACAATTTTTTCTCTTTTATTTGAAGATGCAGTGAATTGTCACACTGAAGAGGCTCAGCTGCAAAAGGAAAAATCTGATTTAAACAATTTTCTGTTGATCTGGGTTCAACCATTTTTGCCTATAAGCTGGTGTCAACTGGCTGGAAGCATTGCAAGATTACATAATGGGAATAGATGGTGTGGGAGTGTGTGTTAAGTTTTGGTTGCAGTGCATGGTCGTACTCTCTTGTGGGCTGATTGACACTGGTCATTTGAAAAGAAATGACCATGCACTCATATTTTCCTTGGAGACATGTAGCACTTAATGTCTGGTGCTGGACAACCCAATGTTGATCAGTCTGGAGAAGTTTTCCTGCTAATTGTAAACCTTAAAAGGACTATGTAATTGGTGCTAAGCCTTGAGAGACACACAGACACAGGCACAGACACACACAGAGAGACACACACAGACACACAGACACGCACACAGACAGACAGACACACACAGACACACACGTGTTACAGCCCACAAATGCAAGTATTTGGGCCTACATTGTTTCAGAATCAGTGGCAGCCCCAGCTGACTGTGTTATACTGCACATTCCTTATGGCTCTCTGACATACTCTATTATGTAATAACAGCCTAGGAGATCAACTGAAACTAGCATGTGAAAAAAGTACACAACAGAGAAAAGGTTTCTCTGAAGGAAGGGTGTATATATTGACTGGACTTACAGCATATTTTAATACCCAAAGGGAAAACTAAACGTGGAGAGAATGGCCTTCATCTGAGTTATTCTTGATGTTCCTTCTGTTAAAAGTCTCCTGCGAAAATTATGCTCCAGTCTTATCCAGATGCTTGGAAGGGGAATCAAAATTTGCTTAAAATGACCAACGAAGCGTTCTGTTTCTTTTGAGATATTTGTACTCATATATGTGTTTGTGCTTTTATAAAATGCCTATAAGCATTGAACTATGTGGCATTTATGGTAGAAATTTTTTCTAGAGCTTGAGGTTTTACAGAAGTATGGCTGGGTAGTCCTACGTCCTTGTCACTATGACTGGTATTAAAATCAACCTTAGTGTGAACACAACCTCATCCAATTGAAAAACATTATTCTTTTGGACATTCAGGATACCTGTAATCAACCTTTCTCTATACATACAGTTTCAACTATGCAGTTAAAGAACAGTGTTTGAAAAAAATCTGGTGCAGCTTTATTAGTTTGTCCTTGATGAAGGTTAATACACAAGACTGGACCTTTTTAATACACTATGTTTTCAGCAAAATCTTTAGTACATCTTTAAAACACTTAATGAAATGGACAATATAAACTTGGTTTCATTGACTTATGGAAACAGTGGAAGGGAGTTTCAAAAAGCTACAAGATCGTTTTGAATCCTAAAGACATTACTGTTTTCATTCTCAGTAATTTCAGAATTTATGCATATACTGTAGGTAATCCTTTACACAAAAGCCTCATTTTCAGACACCTAGGGTCTACTCTTTTATTGTTATTTTTAAAAGGACTTGCATATTGATAAAAGTTTGGCAGAACAATTTGTAAAAAATATTTCTACTAAGCAGGTTAAGCAATGGGCTAAATGTTTTGTCCGTGTGCCTAATGCTTGAACGGGTTTGTACTGCGTTTTG
Source organism: Sakesphorus luctuosus (assembly GCA_013396695.1). Classification (NCBI taxonomy): domain Eukaryota; kingdom Metazoa; phylum Chordata; class Aves; order Passeriformes; family Thamnophilidae; genus Sakesphorus; species Sakesphorus luctuosus. The sequence continues at coordinate 42,106 of VWZD01006844.1, read as the reverse complement.
TGACTTGGATGAGGTCTGCACAGGAAGCTGCTGGCCCCTCCACAACACCTACAATTTTTCTCTTTTTTTAAGAAGTTAAAACTGAATTTAATTTACTAAAAATGTAATTGTGTAGGGGGAAATGTTTATACTTTTATACTTTTTTAGGCACCCATATTTTATCAGCTTAAAGTGAACACACAAATTTCCCCTAAATAGTAATAGATTATCTTGTGTATCTGAAAGTAAGCGTAACAGTTGTCTGTGTTAACTGCATATTAAACATTTCCTCTGCTGTAGCAGTCACTGTGTTTTTAAGCAGTACACCACAGTCTCTGAGCTCCCCAGCTCATGGAATTGCAGCCATGTTACTTGTTTTCCTGATGTGTTCTACAGAGTGATTCAGCATTGGTTTTTAATGCCTAAAATGCCTGCTGTACAATGGTCCTTCTGAATCAGCATTTCTGTTGGTTTTTTTTATTTACCCCAAAAGAGACAGTCTATTTTGTTTAATAAAGTGAAATTTTCCTGAATGACATCAACAAAGCATGAGTAACAAATTGAGCAAACTGAACAAATTTAGAATATGTAAAAGAGTGGGGTTTTCTAAGTGTGTGGGTTTTTTCCACTGGAGTATTTTCAGTTTTAAAACATGCTTTTTATGATGAGATTACCTGCAGTCTAGTTTACATTGTATCCCTGTCATAGCAAATTTTGGGGAAATAAGTGTTTGATAATTTTGCACTTTGTTTCCAATACCTCACAGAGATTTTAAGGAGGAGAGTCAAAAAAAGAGAACCTTAGTAGGCAGGTACCTTGTAAATGATTTTAAATATGTCTCTGTTTGAGATCACTTGAACTACTTTCCCAGTCTTGCTAATGTTGCTGCTTTAATTTTTGTGAACACGTGAGGCTTTCAGACAGCTGGAAATGCCACTGTCAGCCTTTTTCAAGGCATTAAGAATTGATCCCTAAATAAGTTTGGTTTCTTTTTATTTGACGCTTGAACCTTCAAATAAAGTTAGCTACAGTTACAAAGTAATTGCCTTAGAGTCCAGTCCACTTCACCAGGGTTTGCAAACAATGCTTTGTCTTTTAAGCTCTTGCAGGAGGGATTAATGTACCGATACCGTTTAAACAGGAGTCCTTTGTTTCTTTTCTGCCATTTGGAGAGTACCTACCAGAGAACTGCCTGGAAGGCTGAGGGTTTCCTGACAGGCTGGAGCTGCAAATCTGCACTGCAGAGTCCTGCATTTACACAGCTCCTCTATTCTCTTACATCAGAACAGTAATCCAGGTTAGAATTTAAGATGCTAAGCATGAAGAGATCATGGCAAAAGAAGATAAAGTAGGAAGGAAGAGATACCAAATTCTTTAAAGGCTTTTACATGACAAACTTCTTGCAAAACTTGTTTAAAAACTGAGAAGTTAAATTTGCCACAGCAATTTCTTGCTTTGAGTTAGGAAATGAGAGAACATATTGTTGGCCTTAAGTTTCCTCAAGAGGCCATTTTCCTTTATTGGAAATGACATTTTTGTATTAAATGCTTTTGCCTTTCTCAAGCAGAAGGTGAATCGGAGTTTTTCTGCAATGAAGAAGTAATTCTGAGGCCTCTTAAGATGTGAATGTCATATGGTCCATAATAACTGTCCAAAAGTATAGTCTGACTCAGCAGCTCCCACAGTAAACAGACAAAAGGTTACCTGGAATTTTGTCCCACTTACTGTGGGATTTCCATGGATTATGGCTAATGGCAGGGCTTTTATCCCACAGTAATTTAATTGTGTGTCAAAGGCCTAAGTGAATTTAGAAGCATGTATTGACTGTTTGCTAAAGTTTCAGTCCTCAGAATCACATACTCATAAAATTTGGAAAATATTGTGTTTTTTTCAAACTCAGGTTTCTTGTAGTGATAAAAGTTCCTTTCATCTTGCATTGTATGATTAGGAGAAGATATTTCTTAAAAAATGAAACTCAATGTATCCATCTGACTTTTTTGTCCACAGTTGTCTAACTTCGTTTCCAGCAATGTGAATGCACAGTTATGATTGATTAGAAAGAGAACTATTTCCTGCAGATAACAAAATTTCATCAATCTCCTTTTTCTCTGGCAGAAGTGGTTTGTTGTTGTTGTTGTGATTTTTCTGCTAGGAGAAAAATGAAAACTTCTGGCAGATTAAACAAAAGAAAACTTGATTGCAGGCATGCGTGTGGAACAAGTCTGTTGAGTAGGATGATGGTGTTACCAGAAAAGTGATTCTCAGACACTGCTCTGTGAATGTCTCTTGAGATCATTGAGAGTTGTCTCTTTTCGAGCTGTAGAGAGCGTCCACCAACAAATTAACATACACTTATTAAAAATTATTGGGTTTATTAGTATTACAAAAATGAACTTGGAGTGCAAAAATGCAATAGTATCTGATTCAATGAAATAACATAGAAACCAGATAATAATCATGGAGGTATATGGGAATACATTCCTTGAGAAGTACTGGGAGAAGAGAAGATCAAAGTCAAGTGAAAGAGTGTCTGGAGATGAAGCCTGGAATTCTGTTCACTTAAGATGTGATAAAATCAGAAAAGTCTCATGCTCCTATTTTATTCTCTCTCTCACCACATCAAAAGTTTCAAATTTTTCAAATTAACTTCTGAACTGTGGGGCTCTTGAAAAGAGATAAGATTTTGTTTAGCTCAAGACAGTAGAATTAAAACTTGAGAGGTCACTGGAAAGTGTCTTTACAAACATGACAATTTTGAAATACTTACAGTCTGAGGATGCTGCCTGTTACTTCCTTATAGTTTAGACTGCAGTTATCTCCAGATTTAAGGACAATCTTGGGTTCATACCTGGGTTTGTATGTAGAATTATTGATTCTTAAAATAGTATAAATATTCAGTTTAAAAAAAAATGTGGAAGGCTCTCTGAACTCAGTGTAATACAAGTTTTCTTTTAGGAAAAAAAAATCAGGAGCTGTCTTTAAAGGCTTTAAAGGGCTAAATAGATCTTGCTGTTCAGTCTGCCTAAACGACTGTCAGAGGGAACCCTTTCCATTCCCAGTGCAGAAATGCGAAGGGCTAAAATGCTTTCCAGCGATAATTTGAGGTTCCAGAGACATACAACATTCAAAAAAAAAGGAGTGAGTCTGTTTTCTGTTCAACTCTGGGACTCTCAAATAATTTTTACAGATGTCTGAACCAATTGCAGATATAAGTGTTCCTATATGGCTTGGAATTTCAGTATCCAGATTGGATATGGGAGCACACGAGAGAAGACATTATAGTTGCCCAGGACTTTATTATTGCCTTGTGCTGAAATCTCACCAACCGTTACGAGCAGCACTGGCTGTGGATGGGCTTTGTGGAAGATTCTGCCCCAGGAAATTGTCCCAGAATATTTGTTTGCAACTTAGTTGTCCTTTACTTTAGCAGGGTCTACCAGTGCAGAAACTTCTCAAAAGGTCATTGAGTAGATCCTGCGGCAAGTACCGGTTTCTGGACCTGTCAAAGGGTTCTCTTTAGCATGTTGTGTGATAATAACTACTATAATGACAGAAACTTTTTAGAAAGTTATGTTGCTGCTTTGGGGGTGGGTGGAAGGGGAGGAGCTTCTGTGACAGTGCTCTCCTTGCCTTAGAAAGCTGAGCTTAAATTTTGACCTGTTTTAACACCTGTTGTGATTTTGAGGCCTGGTCATCTGAAATGTAAGAGTTAATGTATTTACATAATGTGATTCTTGCTACTTTTGAAGATTTTCCAAAAGCTTATGCACAACTTTACTCATATTAAGTTGGCTCATGTACTTGCTAGAACGAAGCAAGTGCCATGGAACTGTAAGAGAAATGTTGCCAACCTCGCTGCCTGGAGCTGAAACAAGATGAGCAAACTGAAGAAGAATCAAATGGCAACTTTTCCCACCTCTTCTGTCCTTCGCCTCATTGAACACAGCTATGAAAATCTGGTTCCTATGCACACTCTAGGCCCACTTACCCAATTCAAGAGATGTAATTTTTTCTTTTCCCCCCAAATCTCTGGTCTCAGAATTAGTTGTGCATCAGCTGTTTGTGCTTATATCCAAGTGACCACAGTTGCAACATGTAATTTCCTGGATAGTGCATTAGCAATAAAACTTTATTTTGTGCCAATTCATTATCTCTGAAGTGTTCTTACTGCAGCAAAATTTGAGTTTTGATTTGGTTTTAATGCATTTCCATTCGCCAAAACTCTTTGTACAGACATAAGACAAGAAACTGAATCCAGAGAATTTCCATGGAAAAAAAACTGCGAGGGCTTTCCATATAATTTGAAGGTGGTTACAGTTAACCATCACTTTTGAAACAAGCATACAATTGAAATGTGTGTGGGTATTTTTTAACCTCCTTTTCATAACACTGTTGTATTGTAAACTGCATGAAATAAACCTGGCTTTTCCCTTTTAAAGTCTCATGTCTTAAATCTGTTTTTTCTAAATGCATTAACAGTGTAATATCACTGATAATTCCTATTTTAGCACTTCAGATGTAAATTGTAGTTGCATATTTGTGCAGTGATTGAAAGCAGTGACACACTCCTTTGTAAAGGAGATGTATCCTTTGCTGCTGCCCCAAAGACTTTGTCACAAAATAGTCAGGTTTATTCAGATATGTTTATGTCACGTGGGAAATTATTTTCCTTAGCAGTTGCTATGGCTGATGCTGATCATTATAGGAAGGAATAGTTCTCTCTGCTATAGATACTCATCCACACAAAAGAAACTGTGCCAAGTTTCAACTAATCACTTGGAATACATTGTGACATTACGACACAACTTGCAGATTGCCCTGCTGAGCATCACGGATTTTAGAACCCACTGTTTTGCTTTTTAATAAAAATGCTTCTTTTGTCTGAAAAATTTAAGGTAACTGAAACTGATGCTTTGTAATAAGGCCAACATATAATAAATGTGAATAAGAAGCTGCTTAGTACCTGTTTGCTGCAAAAGTTTCAGAGATAAAAATGGCTGAGGGAAGTAAATGATCAAATACCAAGTGCAGGTTGCTGAAATTATTTAGGAAGTTTGACAGCCATGTCCTCTACAACTACAGAAAAGTTCACAATTCAGTATTAGTGTTGAGAAGGCCACTGGACTGCTGTTCTTTGCCAAACTGCCAGTAAGAACTTGAGAAGCTAAGATCCATGATTTTTAAAATCTTAAAGGCTGTACAGTTACATATGACATCAATTTCATCTTAACAGTTTAATCAGGTTTAAATGTAAAGCACATTCTAGTATTTCCTTATATCTCTATCAGCTTAAGTAATATGGTGTCATTTTACTAATCTGATTTGCTGCATTTTTACTAAGTGCTAAGTACAAATAATGCTTTAGTAGAAATTAACTAGGCAGTGTGGGCATCTGTATTTTTAACAGACTGTCTTACTAAAAATATTTGGACATTACAGTCAACCAGCACTACTTCCAACCCACATTCCTGCTCTACCGATCTGTTGCTTTTCTGTCTTCACCAGTGAGTGAAAGTGAGTGTGAAAGGGACAAGTGTGTACCTGAACTAGAAACCAGTTTATAAGGGGGACATAAACAACTCCTTAGCATACTGGTGGGATCTTTCAAAACATTTAGAGTTTCTTTGGAGCTAGTTTTCCTTTCAGTTGGAAGTTTCACTTCAGAAAGATAAAAATGATCCCTCGTCTTTCAGTGTGCCAACGACTTGCCTGGTAGTAATGAACAGAGCCCGCGGCTGCTCTCCAAGACTGCAATCTTTGCAATTTCGTGAGATTGATCTTGTCGGCCGAGTGGCAACACTTCCCACGGCTTTTGGTGCTATCCCTGAACCTCCTGGGAAAGGTGCTCACGGGGCGTCCGTGTGCATTTGCTGCTGGTGAAAGGTTTCCCAGCTAGAGGGGCCTTCAGCACATGTTCTGATTAGGGCTGATTGAGATCTACGTGTTTATTTATCGGAACAGTCAGTTCTCGAGGTCCCGAGAAGCCATTTGAACTGTAACAGTACAAAGCACGCAGTTCCAGAAGCACCAACAGCGCAGGGCCCGCACGGGCAGAGTTTTCGGGACGAGAAATTTTTCCATTTCATTAAAAAGAGAAGAATAAGTCACGGACGAGAACGGAATGCGATTCGTACTTAGCCACTAAGAAAATGCGTTCCTGGAAACCGAAACCAATCAACGCCCCCCCGCGGCCCGCAGCCCAAAGGACCCGAGCCTCGCGCGCCCAGGCCCGCCCCGCCCCCGCGCCCTCTCATTGGCTGTCCCGCCTGCCCATCACCTGGGCAGGGGCCTCTCCTCCAATCAGAGGCCCGTCTGGGCAAGCGGGCGGGGTTCGGCCAACTGGCGCGCCCGCCCGCCGAGGTACCGGGCGTTCTAAGGTCGCGGGCGATCCTGCCGCACTGGAGGTAAGGGCTGTCTCAGCCGAGACTGGCGGGAGTCGCGGCGCGACGAGGAGTCGGCCCT
>VWZD01006844.1:16268-35626 GCA_013396695.1 Sakesphorus luctuosus | reverse complement strand
TTCCTGCCGGCGCTTCTTTCTCAGGCATCGTCCGGGGCACCTCCGGGTCCTGTGTCGCGAAGGTGAGTAAAGCGTGGCGCGCGGCGCGGACGGGCTGTGCCGACGGACACAATTCTTCTGTCGCACTTCGCTGCGGGCGGAGAGGAGGGAAACTCCGGAGTGGAGACAAAAGGGGGGGGAGGAGCGGGAACATCCGGGTCACTCGCGCGGCCTCGATCCGGGACACGCGCGGCGGCGGCGGCTCCTCTCGGTGAGGGAGCGGGGCCGGGCCGGGCCGGGAGCGGAGCGGAGCGGGGCCTGCGGCCTCTGGCTGCGGCGGGACGGGACGGGTCCGGAGGCCACGGGCGTGCGGCCCTGGCGGCTCCTGCCCCGCGGCCGGGCCCACCGGAGCAGTACTGCCGCCCGCGGCCGCGAGGGCCCCGCTGGGTTCGGTGGCTGCGGGCGGAGGTTGCCGACGGGTGCCGGGAACCTGCGGGAGGCGGGCCTGCCTCGCCGGGTCCTCGCCCGGGATCAGCGGGCGGGCCCAGGTTCCCTTGCAGGCCTTGGGCGCTGCCCCGGCGCCTCTCGGGGCTCGGCCCGGTGCGGGGGCTCGGCCGGCCAGCCCCGAGCCCAGCGCCGCGCGGCAGCTTCTGTTGTTCTCCGGGCCACTCCGGTCGCCGCTTGGCGTCTCCTACCTTTCTCTTGCCGTAGGCAGAGGAGACTTTCTGTCCCAGCCCGGAGTTGGCTTTGATTAAACCTCAGGCCGTGACTTTCTCCACGCTTCTGAAAAATAAAGTTTGGGCACTTCGGGGGCAAACTACTCTGGTAATCTCCAAAGTAAAAACGTGAGGCTGGTAATCTGAACATTTTGGACTTTCTTGCTGCTTGAAATTAATAAGACCTATTGAAAATTCTTGAAACTTAAAGAGCGTGTTGTTTATGTATTTAGAGACTTATCTGTGGCACGAGAACGTTCTTTGCAAGAATTGCATGTTGTGTGTGGCAGTAGGTTGTTCTCTCCCATAAGTGGGTGCAGATGGGGAAGATGTTCTGTAATGGAACACAAAAGGTTGCGCCTATGAGTGTGTTGGGTTTGTTTTATCGTTTTTCCAAAATCGGCAGTAACAGCAGTAGGGACAACCTGCTGAGTACATTTGGGAGTTTCTGTTTGCAGGAATTAAACTCAGAACATGAAGAGGAGTCTCTCAGACTCCTGTGGGATGTGCAGGGTAGAGTTGATAGATTTCCTCTGGTGCAAAATTCTTTCTGGTGATGTAGCACATAAATAGATTAGGATATAGAGAGTATTTATTGGCAGTTTGTTAACAGATCGCTTTTGAGGGGATGTTTACCTAACGGGATCTTAGTTTTTGAAATGAGCTTTCAGTCTTCTCTGTCCAGTCTCTGTTTTCTAGTATACTGATGAGGTTTTAGATGCTTGTCTGTCCTTGTCAGTATAACTGAAGTCTGTGGAAACCACAAATATGAAGCCTGTTGTCTCTCGTATACACTGAAACTTTATGTGAAGCCTGTCAGTGCCGAACCAAGTCAAATGCCTCAATATTTGAAGAGCTATTTGTAGAACATAAGAAAATCTTTAATGTCCTGGGGCACGGTGAGTCCGTAACAAAACCAAGGTGCGTAGCCTGAAAACTCCGGGGGGAGTTCCTGGATTGGCGTCGATGTTATGTAGGACATACTCTGTTCATGTGCCCAGTAAAACGCTGGCATTCCCCTTAAGGGACAAGGAATTAAGTGGCTGTTACCTCAGGGAATGAAATTCATGCATTTGAAAGCATCCTGTGATGTGTCTTCTGGCAGAAAAGGTAGCCGATTTACTAAACTAAGAATATTTGGATGGTTTATAAGCACAAATAGTTTTCTCAGGCTAAGATGGGAAGGTCAGTATTACTGGACCACCAGGTACCAACAGCACAGCTGAAATCTTGCTGTATAGTCAGTTAGAAGTTCATTTACATCTGTTGCAAATGTGTGGGTTCATAGCATATTTAAAATGACTCCCTGTATAATTTGGGTAAGGAAGAGGTTTTTTTTATTTCCACTGCTGTCTTTTTCAGTGGCTCTGCATCTCCTGCATGTGAACAGACTAAAACCCAAAGTCACATACAGGTTGTGTTGACTAATCAACCTTCTGACCTAACTCAGATATAGGTGCATGTGTTGGGAATACTAGAGGAAAAGTTGAACTGGATATAGGAATTTTTTTGTGTGTGCATGTTCACTGAGGGTTTATTGCCCTTTTTAAAAAGCTTTATCTGACATTAATTTAGTTGCCAGTTTGAAGGTGAAATTAGGGATTATGGCTATGCATACAGAACTAACTGTAAAAAAAAAACAACCTTCAAACTTGAAGAAGGGATTTGAAATATCCATTGTTCTAGGAACTGCATAAAATACTTCATCTGGTGCTTTTAAGGAACTACAATTCATATGCCTATAGTAGTTGTAGACTGCAGTATTCTACGTATTGAGAGATTGTAAAATTTTGTGTAATGCTTAACCAGTGTTTGTTTTAATAGAGTACTAACATTGATTTCATTAATTCTGTGAGGTGGTTAAGTGAAAGCATTGTACTCTCCCGAGTGTCATAAAGACTTGTAAGCTGCATATGGAGTTGAGAATAAATTGGCCTGACTTCTCCCACTGCCAATTATCAGCTTGTAGGATGGGTAGAAGTGCATTTGGGAGGAGGATTAAAAACCTTAATTGGAGTTTGTTTTGACCATGTAGCTCATGAAATCCTGAGTTCAGATAGTTTGACAATAAAAACTAAACTCTTGCTTTGTGTTCTGGGTAAGTGGAGGAGAATCCTCCTGGTGTTTGAAAGTCCCCCCTGTTGCAGCCACCGTGCCTGGCACTGCTGTGTCTGCTCTGAAGCCTTCCTTGGGCACCGTGCTGGGCTATTGCTGAGGCACTGAAGGTGCAGAGGTGGCATTCACTTGGTACTGGAACTGCAAACCTGCCTGGTGGAACGTGCCACTGGCTCTTCTTAGCTCCATTCTGTATTGCTGTCTGTTCCTGCTGTTGTCTGGAAGTTGTGTAGTGACATCACTGCAAAACTGATGTGGGTTTGTTTAAGTTCTGTGCACGTGTTGCTTTTGTGTAGAATACTGGCTTTCAGCAGGAATTTACCCTGAAAGTAACACTTCTTATTCCCATTTGCCAGAAATGGGAGAAGTGCAGGTGTTTGCCTGCAGAAGAGAACCATTCCTTTGTTATGCAGGAAGGAGACAGAGACATGTTTATCAGTTCCTCAAGTAGGAAGTCTGAGAAGTCTTCCCGTTGCTAACAGTGTTTGTGTTGTCAAGCTACTGTCAGAGTTGCTTCTGAGATGTGATTCAAACATAAAGCAACAAAGTAAGGATAGAATTTTGTAGGTCAAATCCAGCAACTAAGAACTTGATGACATGGGGAAACTTGATGTTATTCCTGATGATAAATTCTGCAGGATGTGCAAAAACATGTATTCCTTACAGAAGAGAAAGATCAGAGGCCAAAATAATTCCTAAGTGAGCAGGGCTTATAAACAGATAAGGTAATGTGTTGTTTGCACTGTAAATACTAAAAGCAATCATTTTTGTTTTAGAGAGTTTCTGAATATGTCTGGCATAGCTCTTAGCAGACTTGCACAGGAGAGAAAAGCCTGGAGGAAAGATCATCCATTTGTAAGTATAAGAACCGCCAAATTTCTGATTCTGCAGCTGTTTTGGTATTCTGGTGATGATTTTCTTCTTTACCCTGATGGGATTTCTTTGTTTTGTTTTAATAAAAATGCTACTTAAAAACTATATAGTGCAAAAAGAAGTAACTCTGTGTAAAGATAAAGTATGTCGTGAAGTATCTTCTGAAATCCTGACCCGTTGGCTTTTTGCCTTAATTCAGGGATTTGTAGCAGTACCTACAAAAAATCCAGATGGCACAATGAATCTAATGAACTGGGAGTGTGCTATTCCAGGAAAGAAAGGGGTAAGACTTACTGTTCTCCTAACTTCTCGTTTATGGTGACAAGTAACAAAGCTGCTCATGCATTACACCAGCAATTGAGAATACAACTTACATGTAGTTTAATAAAAATGCCTGGATCCTGCTGCTATTTTAGAATCCAAGAGCAGTGGACTGAGAATATTGGACAAAATACACTGTGAGGCTGTTGAACCTGACCACGTTAAGAATGAAAGCTTTCAGAAGAGTGTGTAAGAATCTTACGTTGAACAAACTGGTGATGGTCTGCTTCATGTGAAGGTCTATAGTGACTTCTCTTCTTACTAAATACAGTTTTAAGCCCTAAGGCTTGAAAATAATTACTGCCAAAATGTTGCCTCTGCTGGTTAATTGTGAGATCCTTCAGTCCTAAAGAAGTGCTGTGGCACCATTTTTTATCTTTTGGATTTCATGAAAAGTAATTCCTGTTACTAACATGGAATCTCATTGCCTTCCATTTTATGGAACTTTCTCTTCTTGTATTGGGAAAAGAATAATAGAACTCTCTAATAATGTTTCTTTTTATCTGATTTCTCTTGTGCTTCTGTGTCCCTTTCCTTAAAATAACAAGGAAAACATCTGTGGAGACCAGAATTGTTAAAAATTATCAACTTGATCTGGTTGTAGAAGATAGGACAAATGCAAGCTTTCAAGTGAAAATAATCATTAATGCATGAAACTCCTTTGATTCTGTACCCTGTCATTATAACACCTCATTCTGAGCAGAATCTTTGTTCTGTTTTTCAAGATGTTGTTTAGCATGTAGATACTATTCCTGAATTCATTGGATGGAGTTGCTTCTTCTGAGATACTACTATTAATTAGTTGATAGTTTTAATTCTTTTGGGTCTTCAGTGTTTTGCATCGGATTGGACTTTTTTGCCTTTTGCAAAGTCGCGTAAATTCCTGTGTGATGTTTCTCGGATTCTGAGCAGACCCTGTGCAGGCAAACCCTGCGGGGTCTGTGCTGCTGTCTCCGTGCTGAACAGGCACTGCTGTTCCAGTCACAGCTTAGTCTGTGGGGTTGCCTGCACAGCTCGAGTTAGTCCTTAAAGAAGAACCTACAAATAATTTAACAGTATAAGGAAAGACTCATCCCCTGGCGTTCTGCTGAAACAAGATTGTCCTTCGTAATAGTCAGTTTTGTACCTTATCAAGATGTCACCTTCAAATACGTAAATTTTCATGCGGTATCAAATCTTCATGTTACTGCTTTGAAGCTTTGTAAACCACAAAATGGAGCAAACAAGACCTTAAAGAGGCAGCTTCTTGTGTACTAGAAATTGTCACAGCAGGAAAATATCAGTTATGCTGATATGATTCCTGCTATTAAAAAAGTATTTTTATTGAAGTAAAAATGCTGTCTGTTTAACAAGCAGCAGCATGACTTGCTCATCTGTACCAGGCCAAGAATTTTGCTCTGTACTGCAGTTGCTTTCCCTGAGATGAGTAGCTGAAACCACCAAAATGCTTTCTTGCAGCCAGATCAAAAATGGAAGTGGTGTTAGTCCTGGGTTTGATATCTCCATTCACTTTTCTGACAGCAAATCATTTGTTAACTACCTAGAATTTCACTCAAAGAGCATCTGCAACTAGTCCTGTAATTCAATGTGGTCTTGGTGACACTGCTGTCACACTGTTACCTTATTGAGACTTTTGAGTGTCCACTCTCCTTCAGCCATAAAGTGTGTTGCTCTGTCAGAAAGATGGTAAAAACTTCTGACTGTTCCCATCCTCCTACTTGAAGAAATTATTAAAAGCTATTTGTCTTCCCCTGTGACTGAAAGCAAACAAAACAGGTAAAGCTTATTCTCTCAAAAAGCTCCTGTTTTCTAAAAAGGGACTCCTCTGACAAGGTATGGAGAATAAATTTTTCTAGTTGTTGACTACAGTTTAGAGCAAGTCCTTTCAATACACTAGCAAAAGTCATCAATCACTTTTCAAAATGTGGTTATCTTACTATTTTCTGGTATGGCTTCTTTCCTATTCCAGCTTGAGGCTTTGCATACTGAATACCAGTGATAATGGAGTATTTTTGCTTTCTCCTGTGTGTTTTTGGGGTGTTTGGGTTGGGTTTTTTTCCTTCTTTCAGCTAAAAATCATGTAATTGAGATAGGAAAGAATTAGACCTTTCCTCCTAAGGTGGTCTTCAAACATGTCCATCTGCCTGTGGGGATAAGATTTGATCACTTTTTGCTGATAAGATATGAGATGTCTTTACTCCAGTTGTTTTAAAGAATGAACTCAACATGTACTTCAGTTGCAGTGTTTAAATAGCAAAGGCAAGTTACAGAGAAGTGGTCTGAATTTTACATCTATAATAGACTTTTCTGTATTTCTACACTTATCAGAATTCAGTTTGTCAGAAGATGGTATTTTTTCCTTGTTTACATGTTTTGTATATTTGAGACACCCTTTTTGTCCATTGCTAAATGTTTGTGTGACCCTTTTGAGCAGTACTGTCTGACTTGGTTTGCTCTGTGCTGTGGGAACTGCTCCTGTTGGTGCTCTTCTTGGTTTTGGATAAAGAGCTTCTTGGAATTTCTGTTCTACAAAAGGATGGCGTCTGAGACTCCATGCTAGCAAATGCAGACAGGGCTAGTTTAGACTAGTGAACCTCATTTAAGAGTAGCAATACTACAGTGCTGTCCACATTTTTTGTTCATTTGTGGTTACATTTGCCACTTTCTCATAAAGCACAATAGAAGCCATTTACCCCCACGTGCTGAAGGGGTGTCTCTATCCCATCTTCTCAGACTGAAGTGGGAGTACAACAGCCCCTTCCTCATTCCATGTGTATATCAGGAAAAGTTTCACAAGTATTTTGTTCTTATGTACTGTGAAAATTTGACTCTTGTATAGAATTACAGTGATGATCCTGACTCTTGCTGATGACTCAGCAGCACTTGGTAGCTGTAATGAAGAAAGAAACCCCTACTTTTCCACTTCTTACATAGTAGAAGTAGGGTAACTCCTGTCAGTGTAGATGGGGTGCTGCAGTGTAGGACAGCTGTTTTCTGCTGCGTAGCAGAAGAATGTCTTGTGCTTTGCCTGAAAAACCATATTCTTGGTAAGCTGCTTTCCATAAGTTTGACTTTTCAACTTTTTACAGACACCGTGGGAAGGAGGCTTATTTAAACTACGGATGCTTTTCAAGGATGACTACCCTTCTTCACCCCCAAAATGTAGGTAAAATTACTGAAAACCACAGGTTTATTAGAGCAGTGTTGAACTAGTGCACGTGGTTCTACAAATGGTTATTACTGTCTTACAGTTTTTATTTTGGGGGGGGTGTTTTGGGTTTTTTTTTAAAGGCGTACTGCTTTTTTATGTTTTTGGGTTTTTGGTTTGGAGGTTTTTTTAATTTTTTCCCCACTCACCACTTTGCATTTAGAAGACTGTCATGAAATCAAAGTGGTCGATAAAACAAAACTGTGAGGGGATGAGGTTGCTGTGTGGGTTCCCTCAGTCTGACAAAAGTGTTGCTTGCAGTGGTCACTACATGATGAGCACTCCTCGGAAGCTGCAGGTAGGTGGGGATACTGAGGCCCAGGCCCTTTGTGTGTTCTTTCTGCTAACTTGGTCTTCTCAGCTAAGAACTCAGAAGACAAGAACGTGGTGAAAAAGATGGTTACATAACTTGAACCTTTTAATCGGCTTGCTCTAAAACATGAATCTTTTCTTTTGTTGCTACTATGCATAACAAGTCTTCAAATACCTAATTTCCATATTAAGTTTTTTAATTGAATTTTTCTTATACCATCTCAAAGCTTACGTACTGTAGAAACCTGGAAACATCTATTGCCTTGTGTAGTTTCTTGGTTCTTGAATTGGCTGCCACGTCAGATCAATGACAGGGATTACAAAGGGCGGTTGGTCTCTTGTCAATTTGAGTCACATTAGCTCTTATTAGTTGTCTTGGCTACTCCTTTAGTTTGTTACCACCTAAATATATGTGACATGGGGAAATATCCCATTTAACTAGACAATATTTAACATTCTGGAGAAGTACCAGTTATCACATCCTAAAACTGTTCAAAGAATTGTCATGCCTTGAAATAAATGTGTGTGTGACTGGTAAGATTCCTTACCAATGCAGCTTCTGAGGTACCTCTGAATTTCCTTGCGCAGCAAGATTGTTACGTCTTGTGGATGCTTGTGATGTTACATGGATTAGAAAACTACTAACATGCAGATATTTTATATATTGCTAAAGAAGTGTTCATTACTTTACTCAAGGTGATGGCTGTTGCGTTAAAGTCCTGTAAAGATGAAAAGAAATGCCAGAATATAGGTTGAGTGGCAGAAGGAAAGGTGCACAAGCCTTAAGTCAGTCTTGCAGTTTAAATTTTGTTGTTCTTGTTCAGTGCCTCTTGGTAATATATAGGAAAAGTGAAACTGAAGGAAGTGCTAGGAACTCAAGTCTTTCTTCTGTGAAACTTTCAGTAATTTTAAGTGAGGAGAAAAAAAATGAGTGAAGGGCAGTATCTTTCCTTTATGTAAGTAGTACATGAGGCTGAAAAGGCAAAATTGGTTTTGAAAGGTCGCTATCACAAAGCTACTATGTAATATTACCAGTCAAAATTACTGACATATGTTGCCTGGATTAATACCACAGATGTGATGGAGTTCCTGCTCTAGGTGCAGGCTGAGCCAAGAAGAAAACTGGTATTAATAGCTCCAGAAATCTGTGGGGTTTTATTTGGAGGGGTGGGGGTGTTTTTTGCCAGTGTTGGTTTGGGGTTGGGGAGGGTTTGTTTTCCCCCACTGATCTAACCCAACTCTGATCTTCATCTTAGCATTGCATTCAATTCATTCTCTCTTCTTTATCAGGTAAATTTGAACCACCATTATTCCACCCAAACGTGTACCCTTCAGGCACCGTATGTCTCTCCATCTTAGAGGAGGATAAGGACTGGCGGCCAGCAATCACAATTAAACAGGTCATTAGTTGTACTTGGAGTTATTCTTTGTCCTTTTATTTGCATTGCCTGCTTATCTGATGTGTCAGGTGTTGTCTTGGTTTGAGCTAGCAAACTGCCAGCTCCCCCCAAGTACAGAGAGAAAAGCCTCTTTCCGCCCACCAAAGAAAGGAAGGAGAGGGGGAAAAAAACCTTCAAACTACGTTTATACTAACACCACATGTATTTTACAGAAAAGGAAAAGAATTAGAAGAAATTACACACTTACACAAGCTAGAATACAGCAAGACACAATTTCCCCACCCCTCAGCAAACACACAAATTCACAATTTGACCTCAAATCACTTCAGAAGACTCAGTCCCCAGAGAAACAAAACCCGAGCAGAGAGGAGAGAACTAGAGCAACACATTTTACTTTCCTGTGATAACTGTGAATCAGTGGTGGGCCTGGTCCTCCCCATCTCCTCTGGTGCAGCATCGTGCATCCTCCCAAAAGAAAGGCTAAAAAGCGACTGACTTAACCACTCCCACACTGGTTCCTACTTCCCTGGGGATGGTGTTGTAATATGGTATGGAATACAAAATTACCGCCTAGAAGAAGTCAGCTGTTAGCTCAGCCCAGGTCAAGTCAGCTGACAGCTTCAGGCCTAAGTCTGAACTTTAAAACCTAAATTTAGGCCCACCTAGGTGAACCCATAACAGGTGTTCACTGTATGTCTCTACAAGTGGTTTCTGTGGGTTATTCACAGAATGTCTTTTAGTAATGTATATGCCTATGTTACTTCTCCTTTTTTCACAGATCTTGTTAGGAATACAAGAACTTCTAAACGAACCAAATATTCAAGACCCAGCTCAAGCAGAGGCTTACACAATTTACTGGTAAGCATCTTTTTTGTACCACCTTAAAATCTGTCATATTGGCTACAGCTCTCTGTTACTTGGGAGTATAACATGCAAATGTTTTTAGGAATGATCAGGGGAATTTTCTTACCTTTGTGACTATAACCTGTGGAGATGCCTAGATTATGCTGAACCTGAAAAAAAAATGGTAACCTTACAGTTAGTAGGCTAATGGAGCTTTTAATAGCAACAACAGCAAGAAAGTGTGGATTCTCTTCAGTTGGATCATCATTCTCATCCTGGTTCTAACCCAACACACAATTCTTTCCCCTGAAGGCTGATTAGTAGTAATGAGGCATAATGGTGTCATGACACCAGGGTAGAGGAGACTGAATTAGGTGACAAGTTACGTTTTTCAGTCCAGAAGTAACTTACTTCTGTGCAGGAGTGGGTACCTGAAAGCACTTGTGCCTGAAGGATAGAGAACTGTGAGTGCTGTAGGAAACAGGGTGTTTTGTGAAAATTACATCTCCCAAAAGAACAGGTTAGAAAGTACAGAACACCTGTAGGTTTAGCAGAATTATGTTTGCATTTGTTAGGAAAGGTGATAACTTTTTGAGCTAAACGGAACTTTTTTTTTTAAGGCTTAAAAATTTTCCCACCTTTAAAAGTGTTCTATACTTTTTAGGGGAGGAAAACACTTTAAACTAATGTTTTTGGCAGTTACAACTCCTAAAATAATAACCAAGATGGAAATGTGGAATTACCATTCTGGACAGAAGAGGCTTCCATGAGAGTGCCAAGTTTGAAAAACAGCCTTGTATGAGACTGCACATGCAAGCTATGTCAAAAGTGTCTTCTTGTAGGATCCTTGTGAACAGGAAAATAGGAATGGGCAGTGTGGCTTACATTCAGTTAAAGGCTTCACTCAATGCTGTGTTTTAAAATACTTCACTGAAGACTTGATGCAGCCAAGTCCGTATGGAGGACAGTTAAGTGGCCACAGTTGCAAGCGGCACCTTTGGAGGCCGGGAATGATGAGGCAGGCCAACATCAGAAAAAGCCACTCTGAGGGAATGTTGGGCAGGAGTAATACACTGTAATACATGCACAGATAGTCTTTATTTTTTTAATCCACTCCAACACACATGTATATACAAAACCGGTCTTAGCTAGTCTTGTTTTTGCTTTAATTGATTCTAGCAGGGAAAAAAAATCTGTTAAACTGGTACATGATTTCTGTTGCTTCAAGTATATATAGTCTCCCATTTATCTTTCTTCATGTCTCTTGGACATGCATGGTATTTTAGATGGGTTCCTATAATTCTGCAGTCTGCGAGTGTCTCACTGTTTCATGAGGAACTGGTAGGAGTTACACAGAGCAGGATTGTGCATGAATCTGTGATGTGGCATAGTTGATCCATTCTGGAGAAGATGCAGACTTGTTTAAATAGATGTCTTTAAGTCAAGTCGTTAAACCTCTAAGAATAAACTTTGTATTCAAAATGAGAATACTTGTTCTCATTCTCGGGATTTTTTTGTGCTGTTGTTCTGTAACGTTTGCGCTTTTGGCTGTGCTCACCTGCTGCTGGGGCTGCTGAATACACAAGGCATTCTTCTGGGTGGATTCTGGGGGGATGAGTGAACAGCTAGGCTGTGTTTTCGTACAACAATGCAATATAACTTAGTGAAGAAAGTAGAAGCTTGTAAATATGTATAGAGAGTATCTTCAGTGTGTGTGCTGGTAGTTGTTCGTTGGATGTGACCAAAATTAGTTTCTTTTTTTCCCTCCCTTAATTTGTCAAGTTCTGAGAATATAATTTGCTGGCTTTTTTTTTTTCACTGCATAGCTGGAAAAAGTAAGTTAAATTTCCTGCAAAGCTATCTGCAAAATCTAGTCACTTTAAACTACCTTTGGCACAAGAGTAATGGTACCAAATTTTTAATTCTTGACACTTTTGACAGCTAACACAAAACGTACAAGTGATGCTCTACTAAGCTACCACCATCTCTTGTTGGCCCAAGAATAGAAAACAAACTTGCCCTTTCACATCTTGAGTCTGAGGCTTAATGACTGGACATAGCTCCCTCAAGTAGTACTTGCTTGTTGAATCAATCTTGTAGCAAGTATGCTACACTTAGTGAACTACACTGAGCTAGCTTTTTTTTTTTCCAACTGAAGACTGGGATCCTAATCTAAAGCTGTGAGTCAAGTTCCGCAGAGATAAAGACTGAAATTACCACACCACTACCATTTTCCCATTTCTCAGAGTGGTTCTGTTCTCTCTCCACAGCAGTAAAAATGATACTTTGAAAGTCCACCAACTGTTAGTGATCTGCTTTCATCAATGACTTTATGCTGTTAGGACTACTGGCATTTGTTAATGATGTCAGGTCTTAACGTGAGTAGGGAGCGGGAGACTTGAGATGAATGAGAACGTTTGCACATGAAGTACAGCTGGCCTTGAGAGTGAGGCACAAAGCTGTTCGCAGAGACAGGTGCAGTGTGGAGGCAGGTGGTGCAGTCATTTGACAGCAGGTGATGTTTGGGAAGTGACGAGTTGAACAGTACCATACTTCTATCCAAAGGAAATTATTAAAGTAATGGTCCAGAAAAGCCTTTAATCTGTTGTAGTGTTCAGTGATTTCCTCTCTAATGGTTTTGCCTTCAGCAAAGACTTATTCTTCTCTTTCTCTTATATGGCCTCTGATTTCTCCAGCTGTAATTACCCTTTCTCTTTTCAGCCAAAACAGAGTGGAATATGAAAAGAGGGTTCGAGCACAAGCCAAGAAGTTTGCACCATCATAAGCATTTGTCATGCAGCATCTTAAAAAGGAAGGGATTGGTTTGGCAAGAACTTGTTTACAAAACTTTTGCAAAATCTAATGTTGCTATGTACAATTAATATCCACTTAGGGGAGGGGGTTGTATGTGTGCCATTTTCCATATTCGCCACTTGTATACAGTTCTAAATTTGCGGAATTGCCCCCAGTTTTTTCATACAGGGTCTCTTCCTTCAGTCTTTTGTATTTTTGATTGTTATGTAAAACTTGCTTTTATTTTAATATTGATGTCAGTATTTCAACTGCTGTAAAATTATAAACTTTTATACTTCTATAAATTCACTAGTATCTCTAGTTACTTTGCTATCTGATGCAGGCATGCTTTAAAATGTTAGAACTATATTTAGCCTCTAGCTGGCTGTATAAAAAAAAAATCATGCCCTGCACCCCCTTCCNGGGTGGGCTGTGCAGGACGGAGCTCCGCCCGCCGGCCGCGCGTTTCCGCTTCCCGCAGGGGGCAATGGCGGTCCCGCTGGTGCTGCTGCTGCCGCTGCGGGCAGCGCTGGGCGCGGCGCTGGCGCTGGGTGGGTGAGCGCGGGGGCCGCGGCGGGGCCGGGCGCGCCCCAGGGCCGGTTCGTGCGCCGCGGTCAACGCCTCTCTGCTCGTAGGTCCCTTCGCCTCGGCNCTTCCTGAATTTGTTTTTTTTCCTATCTTTCAGAAACTAGGTTGTTATTGCTTAAGAGCCTTCGAGATCCAAAGTTAGCCAGCATCCTTATTCTCCATCACTTCCTTTGTGTTTATATGGCATTCTGTCTGTGTTGCTGTTTAGAGTAAAATAAACTGTTTATATAAAGGGCTTTGTTTCATTTATCTTCATTAAAATTAATTAAAAAGACTGCCATTTAGGTGGCTCTGAACACAATTCAGTGCAAGTGAAGTTGGACCAAGGGTTGGTCTTGATGATCTCAGAGGTATTTTCTAAGCCAATCGATCTTATGATTCTAAGTCCTATCTTTAAGGCCTGTGATGCTGCATTCGCCTTTTGTTTAGATGTTCTCTTCAGTTGTTTGCCCTGCCCCGCCCCCAGCATGAATGTGGCCCTTCCCTGGGCCCCGTGTGGTAACTGCAGCAAGTCACCTCTGATCAGTCCCTTTAGGCAGCACAGAATTCTGACTCGCTGGAGACCAGTTGTGCATAATGGGATCAGCAAACTGGTGTGACCACGGTAAGCATAAAGTGACATGAGCATTAGACTGATATGAACAAGAATAGAAGTCATGCAAGGAATTTAAGGGGACCTACAGAAACTAGAGATTTTAAATGGTACTTGTTTATCAGAAATAATCCTGTGCCTTCTTCCATATGTCAATGTATATAGTTTTTAGGAAAACAACATGATCTATGCAATTACAGTTTCCTTCTGTAAAGGAAATCAGTCAAATTATGTAAGTTATTTTCATGTATGTCAAGCTGATATGCCCTCTATTAAATGTTCACTGCCTTTTTTAATTGTATTTTTTTACTCAAAATCATTCCGCAAAACAAATGAAATGTTAAAAACTTTGTTCCATCCAAAGCTTCTTAAGGTATTTTCTTATTAAAAAAAATGGCTACTGCTCACGTCTTAACCTAAGTGTAATACAGCTCAGTTTTCAGATACGGTTTGCTTGTCTGCATTTGATCACTATAGCATTATAAAGCATTCCCCCAAATTAGAATAGCTAACACCCTCACTATTCTCAATCCTTTAAAAATTTTGTAGGATTGGTTCATCACTATCTTGAAATCCTTGCTAAAACAGCTCACTTGGGAAAGACTTTGTAATTCAGAAACTGAATCAAAGTTTCCCTTTTGTGAATTAATTTACTTGTTCTTCTTTGTAATTTTTATAAAAGGCAATTTGAATATATGTACCAAACTGCTGCTGTTACTCCCAGCTCTAGCTCCAATAGGGCTGGCATTTAATATCTCTAGTGGTAGAGGGTAAATAGGAGAAAGTCTTGCTGTGTCTTGAAGAATTTTGATAAGTGAAGGTGAGTCTGCAGATTGCACCTGGTACCCCCAATTCCACTGAATGGGTCTGAAGTTTAGGTTTAAGTAAATCTCATCAATTGGGTGCTAGAAACTTCAAACAGTATTCTACTTATATATAGAGGAAAAAACTGCTACCACCTCACTTTCACTCTAAAAACTGGCAGCACATGGCAGAGTGGCGTACCATGAGTGCTGCTCTGGGTTTCTGACTCAAACCTTTAGGGGCCAGACAATGTGTATTTCTGACTTAGTGCAGTGCCCTCGCAGTGCCGAGAATGCACAGCAACAGCACTGCAGAGCCCTATGGTACATTCCTGAAGAGGAAGTGCCAAAACATGGTGTTCTTTAGGACTGCATCAGAGTAAATGGGAGCAAGTAAAGTAACTGAAAAGACATACTGAGATGTTAAAACAACTCCAGGAAGCATTTTTAACTCTTATAAGCTTAGTTTACCCTAAACCAGAAACGTAGTTGAAATAACAGGTTCAAGGCTACAAAAAGCCAGAGGTTCCTTCCTTATGTGGCAAGTACTCTGAAGAGGGCAATAGCTTAAGTCATGTCTTCCTGCTGAAATATAGCTCAGAAGTTAAAAAGGTTTACCCAGTATACCAAAAATAATCTCTATAAAGCACTTTCCAGACACACTGATTAGAATAAAGGTGATTTTTAACTTGTAACTAAGCTTCAGGCTCTTTACAAAATAATTAACATTCCATACTTACCTAAAAACTACATAACTCTGGAACCCTCATGTGCATAGAAATACGTACAAACCTACGTAGAGACTGAGGTTTGCTAAGCACCAAGTTACAGGTGAAAAGGACACATTCAATTGTTCACAATAAAATTTCTTTATACACAATGTTACAATTCTTTGGGATTAGTTTTTGTTTGTTTCTTGAGGAAGGGTGGGATTTCCCCCCCCACCCTTTTCAAATAGTTCACTTATTGGCAGCTGTTGTAGCAACTTTCCAGTACCATGATCTGGACTGCTCCCATCGCTGCTTTCAGTGGCATCCTCTGGAGCGCTCACACTGTCCTCAGAATCTTCCTTGCTTTGTACTAGACTGGAAACATTTTTCAGGATTATAACAGTAAAACAACTTATAATAAGACAAACTAGTATTTAAATTAAATTTTGTTACCCTGGGGAATTGACTGGCCTGTTGGGATTAGAAAACTCTTTTCCTGAGTCAACATCAAATGGATCTGGAAAAAGGAAGAAAAATGCAAATGATGAAAAAGGCAGTATTTTAATGGTCTGCCTACATTTTCATAGAAGATTATTGGCAGGGAGAAGGCCTAGAAGTCTGGTTCAGTCTTTCTGGTAAGTTTACCATAATTGTTTGATCAAAAACAAGGGGAGATGGGAAAATAACCAATGTCCTGCCTGCCCATTCTAGTCTTTGCATTCTTCCTTCACTCCCTGCAAGTGGTTCAGTAGCTCTTTAGAGGTAGTCAGTGTGCAAATAAGTTTCTAAGGCTCTTTGCAAGAAAATATCTATGTTCTTAGACTAGTTTAGTTTTAACTGGGCTATCTAGTTATCTGGAGTCTACTGAGATGTGAAGTACTGCTGTCCAGGTTCAGCTCCTGCTGAAGAAGTGCAAGGCTGGGTTTACTTTGGCTTAGACAGTGGGGAAGAACTGTTACCATAGACAAGTAAACCAAGGCATGATAGCCTTGGTACTGCTATCCTTGGTAGTCCATCTACAAGGTACACAGGACTGGAGGTGCAAGCACGCTTTACTTTGCATAGTCATGCTGCCCTTTAAGAACTGTCTTCAGTTTAATGCAACTAGTTAAGTTTCCACCAAGCAACAGGATGGTTTCATGCCACCTCATTCCAGTGTGTCATGGCAAAGAGATCAAAGTTCAGAGCTGTTTAAGGCTGTTGACCATCTCCTTACAGGACCCTGGCCTGTTTCACGAGGGTTAGCCACTGTGACAGAAAAATGTTAATTAGGAGCATCTCTTTTCATATGTTCTTGATTATTTGATTTGTATTTCTTTGTGCTGTTTTAATGAGACCAAACACTCACCTGTGAATATAGTTTGAAATACTGGGATTCCAGTAAGTTACTGGAAGAATTTGGGAATAAACTACTTGTACTTTTATAGGTCTGATTTTAAACATCTTGACTGGGGACTGCAAACCTGCTAAGTGAAGGTCTTTCATAGGTTTATATAACTACTTTGCTATCAGACTGTATGCCTGTATTTTTTAGTTCCTTCTTAGGTACTAGTCTTTTTACTCCTACTCTGCTTCTAACATCTGTGGATAAAACAAGGATGCATTGTATTTTTTTTGGCTCCTTTGTTTTCCAATATCCTTACTTGTATCAGGGTAGCTGCTTCACATTTCAGCTGGGAATGCACTGCTCTGTTCATTAAGTTGCTTTAGTCATTTTCATCCGTTTAAGTTGAGAAAGAATGGGCAGACTTTCTTAGAAGAAGAATACACAGTATAAAAGATAAACACATCTCAACAAAGCACTTACCTTCCACCTTGCCAATATTTTCATGAAATCAAAGGAAAAGACTGTGAAGAAACTAGTTAGGAAAAGGGGGTGTGGTATCTGCATTTTTTTCTTACCTACTTCTTCATCTTTTGTTTCTTGGACACTGGCTAAGAAGTCCTTCTCAACTCTTAGCATGTCATCCTGGCAATGACAGGCTGCATATTTTTCCAAGAGATTTTTGTTCAAGTCAAGAAATGCCTTACCCCATTTAAATTTCCTTAGAAGAATGGTGGCTAGGTCTGGGAATCCTAAAATAGAAAATAAATGATCAGTTTTCTTTTTCAGTGTGAGATTCCACTCAGCTTACAGGTTTTTAACTTCAGTACATACCTACGTATCAGTGCAATAGTGAGATGTTTGCCAGCCTTTTTTTGTCAGTGTTCAGGTATTAAGACTTTTTAAAAGATTACAGATATTTTCAAATTTCAGTTTAACTTGAAATATCTCAATCCAAGAAACAGTTCATAACCTTTCAGTAAGTGTTGCATAAAAATATTTTATACAGGTAACGAATTATTCAAGCTCTAGGTCCCAGAGTCCTTCAGTATGAGAGCATTTTTACATACAGTATTTTTAGAAGATAAGGTTTGTCTGCAGTATAGTAGAGCATTTCTCTTCAGTTGTCAAAATTGTGTGATGTGTTTGCAAAACATCACAAGAAGGGGCAATCTCCTTTGTTCTTACAGAGAACCCACCGTGTTAACAGACAGCTGTTATGCACCATCCAGAAAAAAACAGGATTCAGTTTATGTGTCCTGTTTAGTAGCTGACATGAATACTCCACAGATACCTCGATGCTACCACATACAAGTACTTAGAAGAAAGCTACACAACCTGATTCTTAACAAAGTAATGACCAGTGGGACAGCATTACAGTTTATTTTATCACAGATGATCTCTTCTGATTTATGAGGGATGTCAGAATTGCTAGCCACATACTTCACCTCAGACAAACCAAGCCTACCAACAATGCAAAAGGCTGCAGCAAAGGCCTCCACGCAGGACAGCCTGCACGGCCGGCCGTAGTTCACAGGATTGGCAGCCACCAAGTAAGGCAGCAACCGAGGATGATTCCCCCTCATTCTCTTAAAGGGAGTTTCTTCTAATTTGGCCCATGAGCAATCTATGACTGCAATTCCACTCTGAGCAACAACATGCCTGAAAAAAAGAAACATCACTGTATTTGAAAAATTGTCACCATTACATTGATGAAGTAAGAATTCCAATTGTCTATACTAGCAACAAATTCGTATACAACCCCTGCTTTTGTCAATCATGACCCAAACCACAGATGCAATGAGAAAGAAAAATAACGTGCGTTTCCTCCAAACGTGCATATGGTAGAAAAGGTTTATCCATGTTTCAAACTGAAATGTTAAAGATTCTATGTTTTAAAATGTGACAGACAAGGATGGTTAACAGTAATGTTCACAGTCTTAAAGTACACCAAAGTTCAAACTGAGATTCTCCACCAGTTTCTAAAGACAAATCTTTTCTCTGAGTAAATACATCTTCATAAAAATTCTGCAGGCACATTTGAAGAAAATTCTCATTTCCCTCATACAGTTTTCTGGTTAATGCATTGTGCTGCCTAGCTGAAGAACTTAAATACGGCATCGTAAAAGATACAGCAGTTCTAGGTCCGTGCTCTGAACAAGACGCATACCTTGATTTCTCACTGGGCTCTACGGATGCTTTTCTCAGCCGTGTACCAATGTTAACCTGATTTGATGAAATGGCTCTATTTCTCGTGTTCATGCATCAGTGTAACGTCATGGGAAGGTCAAAATGTATTCTGTAGCCCTTTTGGCCATGAATTAGTGGTTAAAATGTTCCCCCTCATACAGCATTAGGGCGGTACCTGAAGCGCTTTCGCTCCCAGCCCGCGCTGGCAGCACCGCGGCCTCACCTGTCGGCGGGAGACACGAGCTCCTTGGCCAGCGGGCTGAGCACGAGGCCCGGGAACCTCTGGCGGGGGCGCAGCGTTCGGAGCAACCCTTTCCGGGCCAGTTTTCTTCCGGTGCATTTCTTGGGATCGCAGTGTCCGAGCTCCCACATGGCAAGGGGGCAGGGGAACGTGGCCTCTGGGCTGCCCCCAGCCGCGGCCCCCTCGCCCTCCAGGCAAGCTGAGAACAGCAGGCGCACATTATTGCCCAGCGGCCGCATGGCCCGGCCCGCCCCAGCCCGGCCCAGCCCCCGCCCCGGCCCGCAGCGCCCCCCCCACCTCTCAGCGCGGCCTCCGCGTCCGCCGCGAAGGTGTCGAGGCCGCGCCCACAG
>VWZD01006844.1:0-16169 GCA_013396695.1 Sakesphorus luctuosus | reverse complement strand
GGCCCGGCCGCTCCGCCCGCCTCGGCCTGTCCTCCGCGCCGGGCCGGGCGCCGGGGTGGCCGCGGGGACACAAAGGTAGGAGCGGGTGTATCCACGGCCAGATGCATAACTCGGCCTTAAATATTTACCTTTCCTTCTCTTGAAAGGTTGAATAACCCGTTCTTGCCTCAAACAAATAGGCTGCTGCCAAAGATGGCCCCGTCTGCAGTATCAGGTATATGCAAGCGTTACCTGTTTTCTGTACGGTTTTCATTTAGCAACAGTTGTTTGCAGTGCAGATAGTCTACTTTGATTTTATACAGCCAGAACCTAATTTTGCATGTCATTCTCTAAGCATGAAAAATAAACATGGCAAATATATTTTATTGTGCTTCTGAAGGGTTAAAACCTAGTTTAACCTCATTGGTGTTCCATGTCCCAGTGCTGTTTGGACTGCTTTTGTTACAGTACTATCCATATGTTTTATTTTCTCTTTTTTGAGCTAGTCACAGATCCTTCTGACCCACAGTAGAAGCTATTTTCTTCTTGAAAGCAATCCCTGACTCCTCGAGAAAGTCATTCCATCATATGATAGCACTTAATACTTAAAAATTATAAGAAAAAGCCCTAAGAATAGTGTTGGAACCAGTCACAGAGGCTCAGTTTCACACACAGCGTGGGTGCTGCAATATAAATACACCATTGAAGCAAAATAAACAGGAATGTAAACAAATCTAGCCCATATATGGAGGAGAGCAGATAAAATAAACACTGAAGGCAAAGACTAAGCAAAAGAGAATAACCCTTGTCTCAATGCTAACCTTATGCACAGACTTAAACTTTGCTCACATTCAGTAAAGGCATTTTGCTATGGTGACACTGAATGTGATTATGCTTAATGTTTGTCATCATGTTTTATAAACCCAAATCAGGTTTATAAATTCTGCATATATAGCATGTGAAAAGTGAAATAGTTTGGGATGAAATTAGTAACAGAATGCAGAATGGAAAGGTGGCAAAAGTAGCAGGATAAAAAGGTTAAGGACAGGGTGCTAGAAATCCTCTTTGTTATGGGAACTTAACAGGTAGCCAAAAATTGGGAGTGTGTATGGAACAGGAATGTAGGGCATTGCACAATTATTTCTTTAGCATAGAAACCTTACTTGTTCTTTTCTTTTACAAGACAGCTGGGGTAATAGTTGCTGTAATTTCTCTTCTAGAGCACCTGCCCAGGAAACAGAGGCAGGAGTTTAATGCATTCCTCATGGCCATTCACATGTTGCAGAGCATCCTAATCACTAAGGCACAGATTTCATGTAGCAGAGGGACAAACCCTTTCAGAATGAAATGCAAGATCACACAGGCAGAAGAAACATTTTGGGAAAGAGAACCTGCCTGTATCCCAGGGGTTAGGTTATTCTGGCAGGCATAATTCTGGTGGTCTGATCATTGTTTGTAGGATTGCTTATCAAGATTTTTGGAAACAGGACCTAGGCATTCCTGACAGCAGGGAATTAGAATCCAGGATAGGGGTTTATTTTGTATACTTAGTAATTTCTTTTTCTCTTTCCTCATAAATATTTAATAATTCTAAGCAAAAATTCTTTAAACCAGGGACATTGAAATACTCCATTAGCACATATTTCAGAACTTCTTGCCCTTTTTACTGACCTGTCTTGGATTCCTTTGACGGCAAGGCTGGAATCATCAATTCTACAAGAATAGAATTGCAACTTTTGACCTGTCTAACAGCAAGAGGTTTATCTTACTTAATACTACCTCGATCAGACCATGAAGGCAAACTGTGAAAAGGAATATCCAGTTTTAAAATCTCAGGGAAACTTAAATATACAGCACTGTCAACAAATGGGCTTTACTAGTATAAACTTGAGGAGTTTGGATGACTCTGAGGACAGACAGCTGCCAAGCAGGAATTTTCATGGTTTCAGTGTTAGATTTTGGCAAGATCTGCACTGATGTTCTTTTATGGACCTGGCCTCCAATCACTTGTTTTTACACAGGTTTCTTGTTTTTCATGTAGACAGAGGCTTTTCTATTTCACTAGACATTGAAGATGAAAACTGTTAAAGATCATGATGCAAACCAGTATAGGGCTAGTGGGAACTGAAAGTAATACATATGGGAGATAAGAATTTCCTTACATGCAGCAGAAAACTAAATTTGTCACATACTCCTTGCAGTGTTGTCACCACACTAACTTGCTTAAATTTAACCCAAACATTATTCTTCCTTTATGTCATTTTATGGTGTTTTTAGGCCCTGCACATCTCTTTAGGCTTGCTGGCAAGTGTTTCAGTTTTGTGGAATCCACGTGAGTAATGGATTTGGGTCTTTGTTTCCATGTACTTCTTAGGAAGTAACTAGTTTTTTATTTCAGTCTGAAACATTTTTTATTTCCTTTTTCTTTTCTTTTAAGGTACAAGTATGAGTTTTGTCCCTTCCATAATGTCACTCAGCATGAGCAGACTTTTCGATGGAATGCCTATAGTGGGATTTTAGGGTGAGGCATTTAGACCTCTCAGTTTTACCTATGTTGTTTGCAGGCCATGTTATAGTGTGTAAAAAGGTGGCAGTTTTAAAATTCGTGTTCTTCTAATTGGTCGGCTTAGGTCATTATAGTTTCCAAGGTACTATGTGTAAAAAAATATGTTGTTTGGGGGTTTTTTTTGTTGATAAATACTAACCTCCTGTCTTCGCTGGAGAATGATTAGTAACCACTGCCAACTGCAAGTGTGGTATGTTCATGTGAGAAATTTAATGTCGAATTATAGCTTCTATTTACAAATATTTCATGTCTGTTAACTATTTTCAGTTTGAGTTAAATACAAAAGTTACAAAATTAAAAGAGTTCTTTATGCCTAGTGGTTGTGTAACCTTTGAATAAAAAGTTATGAAGGACTCAGTGGAGACCCAAAATAAAATCCCATATTCAAGGTCCCCAGATCATAATACCCCCAAATTGTAAGACCTAAAATAAATTTAATTCTAAACCAGAGCACTGATTTTCTAAATATTTTGCATATAGATGTCTAAAGTAAACAAAGTTCGCGGAGGAGAAAGTACTTCACAACACAAATCTATGAGATTTAAAGGGAAGCCATGTTATTAGACACAGCACACAGTTTATATAGGGTTAGGACTACAGCTTATTGGCTAAAAGAGTTAACACACCACCACGCTAGAAACTTCAATTAGTTAGAACCTATCTCTCACAAGTCCCATGTTTATATTATTTCATCCTGGCTATTTTCGTGCACCTGCAGAGAACTGTGTATTCCTACTATGTGAATTCTTGGGGAGTAACCTCCTCCCTATCAGCCAGCAGCGGCCGAGCTCCTTGCCACCTCTGGCTGATAGCTAAGTCTCCCAGGGCTTTCTATAGATCTGAATTGCTCACTTTTGATTTTACTGTAACAACAGATGTCTCTTTGTTTTCTGTGTGCAAAATGGTGAGCCAATATGTGAGGAAAATGGTACCTCAGCATGCTGAGAATATAATTTGCTTTAGGACTAGCAGCAGTAGAGTAGATTTTCAGGTGGTCTCACCAGCACTTAAAGTTCTGCAAACCATTTCAATTGCACAGGGTACTTAGCATCATGGAATTTTTTGTGGGATTGATCTATAAGTGATATTTTACTGGATTTAAACACAAGTTTTAAGTGCAAATGGTTTGCAAACTGAAAGTTGATCCAAAACCGTGGTCTCAAAAGTGATATTGCTGTGCCCTATACAGCAGGCTGTATAACAGACTGCTGCTTATAAGGTGTTGGCTGCAGGAAATGGGAATACTACGACAACAAAAATGAAGTATATTCATTTAAATTGAACATGGTATAAGGTATTCCTGGTTTTCTTGCTGAGTGTTCAAGTTTTCCTTTCCAGTAACTTAAAATAAAATAGTGCCCTGTTTTTCCAGAATCTGGCATGAATGGGAAATTGATAACTACACATTTGTTGGAATGTGGATGAGGGAAGGAGACTCGTGTGAAGCGAAGAGCAGACAGACAAAGGTATCAGACCCAGCCTGTGCTCATTCACACAGCATGACTACATACACGCTTGGGACACTACAAACTGAAACACTCCTATCCTGAAGAAGACCTCATTCAAACTATGCTAGAAAACATAAGGATGAATTTCTGTGGGAGCTATGGGAATGGATGGAGGAGGGAAGCTGGATGCAGGGTGAAATTTTGAAGTTTACTCACATATTCTTATTGATTACTTAAAACTCTTTATTCCTCAATGGAGTGGAATATCCTAATTACTACTGTAGCACTATACCAGGCTTTGTAATTTGTGTCAGGGAAAATAAAGAGCTGTTTGTTGAATTCAAGCTGCCAGCTTGTTGTACTTCAAATATCCATGAAAAAGGAGGGAAAAGAATGAGGCAGTTACCAGCAGCACGCCGCGAAGTTAAATGCAGCGTTAAAGGAAGCACCAAGAGCACTTGCAAAGGACACTGAGGGGCTGGAGCACTCCCAGAGAATGGCAGCAGGGCTGAGGAACAGGCTGGGGCACAAGGCTGACGGGGAGAGGTTTCACCCAGCCCGCCCGGGCCCTTTTCCACCAGGCAGCTTACCAGCTCTTCCTGTCCAAGCCTGAAGCAGTGTGGGGTGGTTGTGACCCAAATGCAGGGCCCTGCACTTTGGCTTGCTCAGTCTCTTGTGATTGGGTGCTAGCTTGGCTGACAGGTCCTGGCCAAAGTGAAAATGTTCTGTACTGTAATGGAGGTGCCTTGTTAAAATCTTTATCTCCCACAGGAGCTGCAGAAAGAATTCATATTCCTGTATGATCTTTGATATTGTGATTAAAATCTTTCACTAGCATTTAGTTTTGACAGACAAAATATGGGTGCTACAAATGTAAAGATGAAAACAGTTTTATGCAGTTTACATGTGTCTTATACTCTTTATTTAACACATTGGTCAGAAGTAAAATTTAAGCAAATTGTCAGATGAGGCTCTAAAGGGTGTCCTATTCCCCCTCCTTTTTACTCTCATTTTTCCTGGATATATGATGCTTGGGAGTCCCAGGAACCATGATACGTGGGGGGATCATTTCCCATTACAGGAAGCAATTTTCACATTTGATAAAACAATTTGACAATGTGCTTGCTATCATTCTTTTTCTGTGGAAAAAATAAAAAAAGGACTGGAAGCTTCGACATGATATTTGTACAGAAATGTATCTGATAGCACTGGAACACAGCAAATTGGTCATCAATGCTGGTCCCGTTTTATGTGGACATTTTTTGCTCATCTTTGTTTTTACTGGTGTTTAGGTTCATCTTGTTTGTGGAAAGAGCAACAAATTGGCTTACGTGTCTGAGCCAAGTACCTGTGTTTACTCTCTGACATTTGAGACTCCTCTTGTGTGCCATCCCCACTCTCTTTTAGGTAAGATTTAGAAAATTATGGAGCAGCTGACATATAACACTAATTTCAGACTGTACATTTTTAGGTTCTTTGAGTTTGTACCATGATATAAATTAATATTAATTGTAACATATAATGCAAAGTGTATTTTCAATCCCAGTCATAACACACAGGTATTTCTCAAATAAATTGTCATTGCTGATATAGACCCAGTGAATTTTTTTTTTTGCTTTTTTCTTGGACTTGGAAGAATCAGCCCTGCAGTATCTGCTCATTTACTTACATTATAAAAAGGCAGAGCTCAGAATTACATTGAGCAAAGAAACGTGAGGCCTTGCAGCTAGAAAGAAGAGAAAAATTTCCAGTCAGAGGCATTTTCCAGAAACTTTAAATGTGTGAAGCGCAATTTAAGTTTAACCCCAACTCCTGAAACCAGTAGAGACTATGTACTTTATGGAAACACTAAGTTCTTAAAACAAATATGCTTGCATGCTACTAGAAGGGGAATTAATTAATGCAGGACAGTGCTATTGGTTTTTACATGGTTTGACTTCCATTTTTCAGTTTATCCAACTCTGACTGAAGCACTGCAAAGGAAGTGGGATGCAGCAGAGCAGCTTCTGTATGATGAACTAATAACTGACCAGGTTTATCAACTTTTTTCAACTCTATTTGGTGAAAAAATCCAATTGCTGTCAAATAGCCAAACCTGGCTTTTTCAACTTCTCCTCTTGGAGTAGATGCATTTATTCTGCCTTTGGCAATTAGTAATTTTTGTGTTCTGTAACTGCTGCATGAACTGGTAATTGTAATATTTTCTACAATGAAGCTTGAGGACTTGGAATGGTCAGTGAAAATTACAAGCAGAGATCACAGTTGAGTGGATTGATCTGTTTTCTTGTGGACACTTTCTTTTTTAGGGTTACAAAAAAGTACTGAAAGAGATTTTTGAGGAAGCAGGACTTCTAAAAGCAACAGAAGACAAAGAAGTTGAGAAACAGAGTAAGAAAATAAGTCTGGAATTTGAAACAGTGGAAAAGTGCAATAAGGTATAGAGCATAATATTTACAATGTGGAATTAAATTGCTACCATTTTACTGTATCCCAGTATCAATGTGAGAGCGTTATGTAAATGATCTTCAAGATCAGCTGAAATCCATCATGCAATTACCGTTTCTGTTTTCCGTGTTAACAGTCTGCATATAGTGTGAGTTGCTCTCTTTATTCCAGCCCTTAAGCTGAAACCTAACCAGGACAAATGAACGCCTAGTAAGAAGATGGGGGTATGTAGGATTTAGTGTACCTGGGTTATGAACACTTTGCAGGTGCTCTTTCTGGGGCGTATCAGTCTGGAGACAGGAAGGAATGAATAGTGCAAATAAATGTGTAACCAACCTTGGGTATGTTGGCTCTTCTCTCTCTGGATAATTAGCCAGACTTGTCAGAAGGCACTGGCTGTTCCACAGTCAAAAGGCAGAAGGACGTGTGCTATGTCTATTTCTGAAGGACTTCTGTGTGTGTGAACAGTTCTTCTGCAACAGAATGGGAATAGGGGAAATAGAGGTGGAAAGGATGCTCAGCCTAAAGAGTGCAAGCTGAACATCGAAAAAAAAGAGCACAGAATGGAATTCATTATACTGCAGAGAAGTTGCTGTTGTCATTTTATTTGAAAAATGTAGCAAAGACAAAACACCAGACAGTAATTCATATAGAACCAGATAAACTGTGGTTAACCTGAATATAGATATATAAAGATTGGCATTTTGAGCTCATATGAGCTTATTAACAGTACAGCATTTAATAATTTGTACTTTTTTTTCTGGCTTCTTCATAGCCTAATTGACATTAAATTGGCTGTTTTGGTAACCACAGGATTTGAAATAGTTATTCTTTTGCTGTACCTTTAGCCAGGTAAACACCAAAACACAACAAAAAACTGGGGCTTCTCTGAGATTACAGGAATGTGGTTTGAGTCTCAAAAGTCCTAAGCAATCCCTCTGCAAGTTAACAAAAAATGCTGAAAGCAAGAACGTGAAGTTACTAGGTCGAGAGTTGAGGTGGCAAATTTCCAGATTGTAGCATTATGCTAAAATAAAATAAGGCTAGTCCTTAAGCAAACTTAAGAATGCTGTTTTGTTCTATGATAAAATGCTACTTAGAGGAAAGATTTGAAATAGTCACAGTCTAAAACACTCCTAATTTTTATTCTCAGGCTTGAGAAAAGCTGGCTCCAGTTTTAGCAACATAGAAATTGCACCTTTTTCTGAAATTTGTACCTTATTCTTGGAATAAGCATTTTATGATCTTTTATGTCAAAAGCTGTAACAGCTGTGCACAGACCCACTATTTTTTATAAACTCTCATTTTAAGTATGCATTTGGAAAGTGGGAGAACCACTTTAAATGTATTTTCTTTTTCAGGAATACAAGCAACTTGCTGAAGAAATAAAAAACCTTAAAGTTTTGTTAGGTCAGTATGGTATTCCATACAAAGCAAATTCTGGTGAGTTTTTTTTTGTATTGTTCTTTTTTTATTGTTTTCTATTCAGAATGTGAATACCCCAATGCTGTTTTTCCGTTATAGCAATAGTTAAGTAATCTGGCATATATGGAGGTAAAATTCAGTAGACAAAGTACTTAGGTTTTGATTTCTGTGCAAGAGGACTTACTTTGCCCCCCCCAATACCTGTTGATGACTTGAAATTGGAGCTTTATAGGAGAATGTTGACTGCTGTTGTAATTGAAGTTTGTCTCTAGTCCTTAAGGTGCCAAATTAAAAGGAAATCAGTTTTACAGCATTCATAGCACAAAATTGTCTTTTTAGTAAATCCATTTTCTGTATGTTAACCACAAGGCCTGACTTCTCTCATAACACTTGAAGTGTTCTATGTATCTGTTTTTCCTTTCCTAAGTCACCTCTTTTTCTTCTCCTCTCATTGATTTCTGTTAGGCAAGTACCATATCAGATGCAGTTTTTTAACAGGAAAGGCTATTTGGTGCGGGCTATGAAGAGGTGAAGGGGTTTTATCCAGACAAGATGGGGTTTTTTGTTTTGTTGTTGGGGTTTCTGGATTGTTTTTCGTGGGATTTTTTGTTTATTTCCTCTCTCTTATTCCTTCCAGACCATCATGTCCTTTATTACATGAACTATTTGTCAAAGGAGAATTTAATCTCCTGGAAAATATATAGATATATTTACACTTTTTATCTTCAGAACTGGCACTTCAAGAAGACAAAGAACCTTTGAGCTAATTAAATTAGCTTAAAATTAGTGACATACTTACTTTTTCCTTTTGCTTGGAGAAACTTTCTTACCTGTTTTTTTTTTAAATTGGTGACTTTCTTTTCCAGGAAAAAAGTGATAGTAATTTTTTTTAAACATTTTGCCCGCACATTTAAACTATTAGCTATCTAACTTGCAAGTATTTCTGCCTGTTTGGTAGTTCTATTAATTATTGCAGTAATTCTTTTATTATTGCAGATTAGAACTGTATAATCAAAAGGAGAACTCATTTTACTCTACATGACATTTCAAAACTGTTTATTGAATTGTATGACAAAAATGTTTTGGTGTTTAAAAGCAAAAATAACTGATGTCTTAAAATAAATTTTACAGCTGAAAATGCAAGTGTTGGATATCTAAGTCACAAACTGGCAACTGCAGTGACAAGAGTTCTTAATGGGTCAAAGGATGAGCACCTGCATGGCAATACAGGAATTTGGAATGACACCATATGAAGAAACTTGGGTGGTTTATATGGAATGTCAATTAAAGTGAACATGTATCATTTACCTTCTTGTGAGTATTCTTGACTTAATGCATTTCTGACTGAAAGCAAAGAAAATCCAACAGAGTGAGGGCTCACCGTTATGAGAATAGTTGGCTCGTTTCTAAGAACATTTGTGAAATTTTTTGCTAAGGCTGATATTTGGCATGGGTTTACAGATTTTGTGTCTAGTCCCAGCTTTGTTTTTATTGATCAAGTGTGCTAAGAGACGATGTAAATACAAAACAGCTCAAGACCAGTGCCATTAGACGTTTGTGTAAAAGGTAATAAATACAGTATTTAGAACATGTGATTTCATCTGTATGCTAAAATGTTTTCTGTGCAGACTTTAGCAGAAAAGGAAACGTTTTCTGCCGTAGCATTCTACGGTGCATGACACACCATTCCACCCACCTGTGTTCAAAGATTGATGTCATCTTTTGCTATCAGGTTAAATGAAATTTGTTCGGGATCTAACTGAAAGGCGCAGTGGAATCACTGTATTTTTATAAAAGCGTAATTGTGGTAAGGGAATATCTGGCGATTCTCTGTGCAGAATAAAATGGATGATGGCTCGGCTTCGTGAATGAAGATTTGGGAAGGGCTCTTCCCATGTGGGTGTATCCTTTGAGCTTGCGCAGTGGATTTTTTAGGTGAGAATCATAGAACCAGCTGGGTTGGAAGAGATCTCTGAGATCATCAAATCCAACCCTTGATCCAACCCCACTTTGATTACTAGATCATGGCACTGAGTGCCATGTCCAGTCTGATCTTAAAAACATCCAGAGATGAGGAATCCACCCCCTCTCTGGGAAGGCCATTCCAATGCCTGACCACTCTCTCTCTAAAGAATTTTTTTCTGATACGCAACCTAGACCTCCCCTGGCAGAGCTTAAGCCTGTGCCCTCTTGTTCTATTTCTGGTTGCCTGAGAGAAGAGACCAACCCCCACCTGGGTACAAAATCCCTTTGTAGAGAGCGGTAAGGTCTCCCCTGAGCCTCCTCTTCTCCAGGCTAAAAAGCCCCGGGTCCCTCAGTCTCTCCTCAGAGGACTTGTGCTCCAATCCCTTCACCAGCCTTGTTGCTCTTCTCTGGCCCTGCTCCAGCTCCTCAATCTCTTTCCTGAACTGAGGAGCCCAGAACTGAACACAACACTCAAGGTGTGGCCTCCCCAAGGCAGAGTCCAGGGGAAGGGTCACTGCCCTGGGCCTGCTGGCCACACTATTCTTGATCCAGGCCAGGATCCCATTTGCCTTCTTGGCCACCTGGGCACGCTCTTGGCTCCTGTTGAGTTTCCTGTCAATCCAAACCCCCAGGTCCCTTTCTGCCTGGCTGTTCTCCAGCCACTCTGTGCCCAGCCTGAAGTGCTGCATGGGGTTGTTGTGGCCAAAGGGCAGGACCTGCACTTGGCCGTGTTGAACTTCATCCCACTGGAATCAGCCCCTCTCTCCAGCCTATCCAGGTCCCTCTGCAGAGCCCTCCTGCCCTCCAGCCTGTCCAGATCCCTCTGCAGAGCCCTCCTGCCTTCCAGCAGGTCGACACTCCCTCCCAACTTGGTGTTGTCCAATTTCCTGATGATGGACTCAATCCCCTCATCTAAATCATCAATAAAGATGGGCCCAACACTGATCCCTGGGGGACACCACTGGTGACCGGCTGCCAGCTGGACAAAGTCCCATTCACCAGCACTCTCTGGGCCCGGCCATCCAGCCAGCTCCCAACCCAGCAGAGGGTACCCCTGTCCAAGCCACGGGCTGCCAGCTTTTCTACGAGTTTGCTGTGGGAGACAGTGTCAAAGGCTTTCCTGAGGTCCAGATAGACCACATCCACAGCCTTACCCTCATCCACCAGGCAGGTCAGACAGGACCTGCCCCTCCTAAACCCATGCTGGCTGGGTCTATTCCCTTGTCCATCCTGAAGGTGCTGTGTGATTGCACTCAGGATGATCTGCTCCATAACCCTGCCAGGCACTGAGGTCAGGCTGACTGGTCTGTAGTTGCCAGGGTCAGCCTTGCAGCCCTTTTTGTGGATTGGTGTGACATTTGCTTCCCACCCTTAGGCTTATCTCTGGAGAAGGTGGTTTCAGTCCCTTCCCCCTTCAAACCTAGTTTAAAGCCTTCCTAACCAGCCCTGCCAACTTATGCGCTACAGTCCTTTTGCTCTTCCCACACAGATGAAGCCCATCTGGTTTGAGGAGACTGGGTATCATGGAGTTTACCCCATGATCAAAACCCCCAAAATTTTGATGGTAGCACCAGTCCCTAAGCCACCTATTGGTAAGATGGGCTTTCCTATACCTCTTCTCATTTATCTCCTCATCCATCCTGGCTAACACAGGAACTGAGGCAAATACTTCCTGTGCTCCTGTCCCATGAAGTGACCTGGCCAGTGCCTTAAAATCTTTTTTAATTACCCTGGTACTTCTTTCAGTGATGTCGTCTCTTCCAGTCTGGACAAGCAATAGTGGATAATAATCTGAGGGTAGAATTATCTTAGCAAGTCTCTTAGTAATATCCTTCACCCAGGCCCTGGGAAGGCAGCAAACTTCCCTGTGGGATGGGTGTGGCCGACATATAGGGCCCTCAGTTCCCCTCAAAAGGGAGTCACCGATTACAACAACCCTTCTCTTTTTCCTCGTATCTGTAGCTGTAATCCATCTGGCAGACGGTGGGTAACCAGAAGACACTGTAGACAGATCTTCCTCCTGACTGTCCTCCATCCGACTTTCTGGGTCCAGGGCCATATACCTGTTTTTTAAGAGCACTCCGGTAGGTGAAAGGGGTTGAGAGGGTTTTTTTTTACCTCTACGACCAGGCACCTGTTTCCATTCCTCCCCATCCATATGATCTGTTCTATCAGCCTGATGGCAGGAGGGGTTGGGCTTCACCACCTCCTGCTGGGCTTCCTCAGGGGTCGAAAGGGTGTGACTCCAGCAGGCAATTTCCCTTTCACTCTCCCTTATGCTTCTGAGCCTTTCCACCTCTTTAGCTCTGCCACCAGACACAGCAAGTCGTCCACCTGCTCACATCGTATGCAGGTGCCTCTCACACTCTCTGGAGCAGTTCCAGGCTCCAATAGTCTGCAGCCACTGGCCTCAGTGGTTGCATCCTTTTTAGAGGGTTCCATCTGTGTTGACACATTTCTAGTGGTAATAGCAGCAACGGCTTTCATTTTTTTGGAAACCATGACTGCCTTGAATTGGGGGGGGGGGACGACCAAAAACAAACAGTGTGCGTGAAACTGGCTCCTAAGGTTCATCTGACACGGACGAGCGAGCCTGGACGGTGA
Organism: Sakesphorus luctuosus; assembly: GCA_013396695.1. Classification (NCBI taxonomy): domain Eukaryota; kingdom Metazoa; phylum Chordata; class Aves; order Passeriformes; family Thamnophilidae; genus Sakesphorus; species Sakesphorus luctuosus. The sequence continues at coordinate 3,737 of VWZD01006844.1, read as the reverse complement.
CAGTGAAATCCTCAGGACTAAAACCTACAGCACCCNNNCTACAGCACCCGGTATTTCCAGGAGGTCTCCCATCCAAGTACTCACTGGGCCCGGCCCTGCTGAGCTTCCGAGATCTGACGGGATCGGGCGTAAGGGAGGTATTTAACTGCCTTTACGGAATAAAATGGACTCTGCGAACACAAACTGTGGAAACATCATTGCCGTAGACGGTGCACGGCCAGAGCGCCTCCCCGTTCGCTTTCCCTTCTCCTTCTGCGCAGTTCGTACCCCGGCAGGGCTCGCGGGAGCCCTCGCGCTTCCGCCACCGAGCGGTGCGNGCGGTGAGGAGCGGGGCCGGGCCTGGGCCGGGGCCGGGGCTGGGCCGGGGCCGGGGCTGCTGGCGGTGAGGAGCGGGGCCGGGGCCGGGCCGGGCTGGACTGGGCTGCTGCCCGCACCGCTCACGCGTGTCTTTGCAGGGTGCGGCACCCCCCGCGCCTGCCCAAGCCCCACCGGGCGCTCGCTCGGCGTCGGGACCCGGAGGGCGCGGACCCGGAGAGCGGGGGGCCCATTCCCTTCTCCGGCAGCAAGGCCAGTCCGCGAGTGTGGAGCGTCAGGCGGTCGATGGGGAGTGACCACGAGAGGCCGTGGCTGAAGGTGCTGCCTTTCAGTGTGCTGTGCACGGGGCTGCTGCTCTGGTGTGTGTTCAGGGAAAAAACGGAGATCGATGAGCGATTGGAAGCGGTTTTCTCCGGCCAGATCGTGGACTCTCTAGATATGGCCCAAGAAAGCAACGGTCCCTTGCAACTGCCGAAGGAGAAATGAGGACGGGAGTGCGGCTGCAGTGAAGGAGCTACTAAAGGTTTGCTGGCATTCACCTGGTTAAAAACTGTACCGACACTTGAATGGGAAAAAAATTGGTTTTCTAGTCTTTCGGCAGCCTTACCTTGAAGGCTTGATTTCTTCGTGCTGCTTTCTGTGCTGGTCTTACCTTAGTAATTTACATTAGTAGCAAAAGGTGTGGTTTCTGGATTGCACAGTAGGGATGAGCAAGACATTGCAGTTCAACTTGCATTTTAATACAAGTTTTATACAACCCATCACTTTTCCATGGATCATTTTTCATAGAGGCTCGTTGAATGAAAAATATCAAATCTGAATGTGTTTAAAATTGCTGCTGAAGGTGACTTTCGTTGGACATTTTGGTAGTCACAGAGTGTTCAATTCATATTGAAAACAACTGTAAATGTAAGATTCATTAATATGCAATTGTGTTCTGACTTTCTTTTTTCTGTAACTCTCCTAAATAATGTAGAAATTACCTTCAAGGGTTTGTGCTTTTGGGACTAGAACATTTTAGGCATGGCTGATTCAGGCGATCGTTACTGATAGGGGAGCATTTTGCAAAAAATCAAAATGGTTGGCTTGCATTAAATCGGGGAGGAAACTCCTGGTTTCATTGAACCATACAGTACCTAGGCTTTTTCTGCAGATTTAGAGATGGCACATTTTGGAGACTTTTGCTGGAGAGGAGGAATGTAAGATACCAATGCAACTTAGTTCTCTTCAAAATTAGAGGCATTTTTTTAACCTTTTAAATGTAAAAATGAAAGATAGGGTTTGTGCCCCTAAAATCCTTAATTAAAAACCAAGAACCCCCAAAGATGACAGCAGCTATGAGATAGGCTGGAGGTGTGGAGGACATTGGCAGCGCATGATGTTTGTCCAATACTGCTGCTGAGTCTCTGAACAACGTGCCTCTACTGTGGCACTTGATTTAGCTGTAGTAAACTGTAATCCCTCAGTTTAACCACATGGTGCCTGGTAAATGAATACACCTTATTTGGTACTGTCACAAGGTTTAGTCTTGGTATTCAGCCTATACTACAGTAGAATTTGGAAAGTGAGGTATATGCATGAGGGTGTAATGGCGAATAGAAGATGAGACTGGATTGTTTTCATATTGAAGCTAAGGTGTAATGCCTGTTGCTCTTGACTAGCTTTCTTACTCGAAGTTCTATGAAAATAATGAATCTAGCAATGGGCTGCTTTGTTTAAGAAAGTACAGAGCTGCCCCTTCGTGTGTGCCTTGGTTTTGGGTGATGATAAGCATTCAATAAATAATCTCTGTGTGTAGAACCATTCTCATAATCTCTTCCATGTGTTGGAAAACTTGTCTGCGGCATTTTGTTGGTAAATGCAGAGTTAGGGTTAGCTTTGGTTAGGGTATGGGTTAGGGTTAGTTAAGGGGTGGAGTTGGGGTTAATGCTATGGAGGGTTCTGTCCCGTCCCCGCGAGCCGCTGCCGCCGCCGCTCCAAGAGACTGTTAGAAGAACAGTTGCCTAGAGCTTCATGTTTGCTTTCCTGGCAACCTGGATTGTTGATTCCAGAAGCTGATTGCCTCTAAAGCCAGTGATCCCCAAGGCTTTGACCTCCTAAACAGCATCATCAAGCGTACACCCCCGTAAGTATGAGCTCAAATTGCATTCAAAACTGACTTCCGTGGGCTTTGATTATGCAGTCTGCAGTCATGCCAAATGTTAATGCTTCACAACTAAAAATGTCACATTTATCAGTTAAAGAGATGGAAACAACTTTACGCGTGTTTTCTGTAAAGTGGCACCACCAGTAAAAGCCTGCTGTGAACTGAATAACTATTCTTTTAAATTTCCAGTGAATCAATTGACTGGTACAGGATACAGATCTTCATTCTGCTATTCCAAGGACTTCCAAATTCCAAACCAACAAAATTTATCCAAAGTAAATTCCTTGCTCTGAGAAGCTGCAGTGTGACACAAGCAATTTAGAGTGTGCAGTTGCACAGATCAGGCGTCCTGTGGGTACATGGGTGAGACTCTGGTGACTCCAGGGACTTGCTCCAAATGGTCTGCAATCAAGGGGGCATAAAGGACAGTCGCCACAGCAGGTGACACTCCATGAAAACTGAGGGAATGGAAGTAAACTAAAGGATGAGACTTGTGTAGTTCTCCTCCTTTCCTGGTGTGTGTGATGTTGTTAATTGTCTGAAAGTGTCTCCATTTAATCTCCAGCTAACAGCAACACGCTTGCCCTGTCACGCAGCACAGCCATTCTGACCACTGTTACCCGCAGTTTGTGTTAGTCCTGGGAAACATTCCATGCTTTTGTGTGATTTTTACCTTCGTGTGAATAAAGTTACCGAGGAAGGTTTTACATTCTGCTGTCAAAGCTGTGACAAATTGCTGAAATTCATCCCCAGGCGATGGCCATACTGATGAAATTCGTGATGTTATCTCTACACAGATAACACAGTGTCTGTTACTTAATCCTATAAAATATGTTTGATGCCTCCTGGCAGAGGAGCGAGAACTACAGGGTTCTTCCAATGGTGTTCCACCAACCAAATGGAAGTGGTGCTTCCAGCGTTCCACATTTCAGTGGTGTGGTGCCTGAGAAGGGCAGCGGTTTTTAGGAAAATTAAGAGGGCTCTGACAGTGGGTGGGAGTGGTAAGATGGGTTTCAGAGGAGTCACAGGGAGGTAAGGGTACGTAAGAATGGTCAGAGGTGTCTGGGGCACTCAGGGACCCTTATTGCCAACAGCCCACCCATATCGTCCCTCACGATCCCCCATTGAGGACCCTTGGTGCCCAAAATGTTGTCTGTCGGGAACCCTCTTTGGGGATCCCCTTGCCCAAAATGTCATCCCTCGGGAACCCCCCCTTAGGGATGCCCTCAGTGCCCAAAATGTCATCCATCGGAAACTCCCCTTGGGGACCCTGCCC